>JAYMTB010001619.1:0-10533 GCA_036897585.1 Francoa sonchifolia | reverse complement strand
GAAAAAAACCCCAAATGTCTACAAATGAAAAAACACACCCCAGCCACTAAGCCGAATGCTGTAAAATTGCGATGAGACCGTACCGGCGGCGATCATTGCGGCCATGAATCACCGTATAGAAAGGGACGATCCGATAGCTTATGCGAAGGAGATGAGGTCGATCGGAGAGATCCATTATCGGCTCAGACGGAACTCGGAAATAGAGCGAGTTGACTCAGTGAGGTCAGGTTTTGGTCAAAGGTCAGAAAAGTAAAGTTATACAAGAAAGCGACGCACGCACTCAAATTGTTTTATTTATTTTTCTGCTCATTTGACTATACAAATTATTAAATAATTACACCTGAAGTTTGCCCAAATTAATTAATTAAATCATCAACAACTTTATATAATTATAATGCTGGTATCAATTGAGTCAATTCCTAATATATTATTTTTTTATAGAATATTTTAAAGTTACAGTTAATATATTATAATCTAAATCTAAACACAAGTATTAATAATATGTACACGAAACTCACCCCTAACATTCACATATTGCTAATATAACATACATGAGAATGCCCCCAATAACATCAATGGCCTCCGTAACATTGTTCTTACTTTATTAATTTACTGATTTTTTTTTTTTATTTAAATAATGTAAAATTGGTTACATTTAATATTGAGGAGCAAATAACCTCTTAAAATTTTAATTCGGAAAATCACTATAAAATTATTATTTGCACAAAAAATAAGCCAGAATCAGCTACACCAATAATTAAAACCAAGTTTCTACCCCGACATTATCACTTGCCACGTAATCACTTTACAAAAATACCAAATTTACCCCCACACTTCACCAAGCAAAACTCAGCAGTACAATCCAGTTGCAAAAATCTAAAACAACATCATTGTACCATATAAATTCCCCTCAACACAAAGTTTGAAGATCAAACCACTCTGATCTTGCCACGTACCCCAGAAGCTTCGGCACGCCGCCTCCGATCAAGTATTGATTACGTTTTCCCATCGCTCCTCCTTATACACGTTTTCACCGGCTATACCCGGTAAGCACATAGCTCACTGCCAGTTCAGCCGGTCACTCCCTCCCCTTTAATTCCCGCTAGGTATATATAAACCTATTTTAGCACTTTTCCGATTTCCGTTTTTTCGATTCATCGATTCAATTGATATTCTCTCGTTCGTTTTCTCGATTTTCAGGTTAGTAATTCGTCTTGATTTCTCGATTGTTCTTCAATTTTTGTTTCTGTAGTGTATGTATTTGGTTGTGTAGTTGTTTGTAGGTGTTAATCTGGATTTATGAGCGATTTTGCAATTACTTTGGTTCATGATTTGTTTTCTTCGATCATTTTGGATTTTGTTGATGTAGACGGTTTAATTTCTGTTTGTGTTGTGTTAATCGTAATTTTCTGGTGATATGATTGTTGTTTGGAGCTGGATCGCCTTTCTTGGATCTTTAATGCGTGCGATGAATTTGATTTGTGGTGAGATATGTTTGGATTTTCTTGAAGTATTGGTGTAATTTGAATGCTGTTGGACTCTTTAATGCTCAGAAAGTTTGGGTCTTGAGTTTTTACTCAATTGAAGTTGTTATTCAGTGCTATAGATTTGGGGAAAGTTAGGGTTTTTGTGAGGTGATTTTTGTGTACCTTTTTTTTGTCATCACATTGAAGGGTCTAGTCCTGAAGTGATGGGTGTTTTAATTTTTGTTGTTTTCGGAATGTTCAGGGAACTTTTCATAGATCACATAAGCATTGAAGATTTCCAGGGTCTATGGATTTTGCTTTTATGCTGTATTAAGCTGGCTGAACTGTTTATTACCGTTGATACTAGTTGAGACTGGCTTCCAAGAGCTACTTGGACTCTGGTCACCAGGGGTCAGTTCCCCCTATGGCGCCTTCTCGGGTGCCAGGAGGTTTATCTCAGTCTTCCTTGAGTTCTGGAATTTTCTTCGAAAGAGAGGGGCAGTCACAGGCTCTTGGTAATTCTCAATTAAGCCCGTCTTTTGGGAACTCATCTAATTTAATTCCTGGAATGGGGCGATCAAATTTGGGTCCAGCTTCTGGGGACATGACCAATCCGGTGCTAAACAGTGTGGCAAACTCAGGACCAAGCGTCGGGGCAAGTTCCCTGGTCACAGATGCAAATTCAGCCCTGTCAGGAGGACCCCATTTGCAGAGAAGTATGAGCATCAATACGGATTCGTACACACGCTTACCAGCTTCACCACTATCATTTACATCAAACAATATAAGCATTTCTGGCTCGTCTGTCATGGATGGCTCCTCTGTAGGGCAACAGGGCTCTCATCAAGACCAAGGTGCCCAGCAACTGCCACAAATTCAGCAGCATCAGTACCGGCAAGGGGCTTCTAGTGCTACTTCATTGCCTTCCCCACAGACAGGCCAAGGGTCACTTGCCATGGGCCAGCATGTTCAAGGATCATTCATTCAGGACCCTAATAATCTAGCCCATGTGCAGAAGAAACCCCGATTGAATACCCAGCAGGAAGATATGATGCAGCAGCAGGTGTTGCAACAGATGCTTCAGAGACAGGACTCCATGCAGGTACAAGGGCATAATCCGCAGTTACAAGCAATGATTCAGCAGCAGAGACTAAGGCAGCAGCAGCAGCAGCTTCTCCGATCTATGCCGCAGTTGCAGAGAGCACAGCTGCAGCAGCAACAACATCAACAACAACAGCAGCAGCAAATGCAGATGAGGCGACAATTTCAACAACAGGGCATGCCGTCAGGATCTGCCATTAGGCCTCCTTCTGATGGGGGAGTATGTGCTCGGCGATTGATGCAATATTTATATCATCAACGGCAACGACCGCGTGTGAGTTAACTGTTATTATTTTGTCATTCTCTATCTTTAAACTGATATGAAATATGTTTGTTTTCTAATTAAATTTTCCGTGCACATATCCAGTATCTTTGGTGAGTACAGTTTCTTTCCGAACTCAGTTGTCTTTACGGTTGAAAATTTATGCGATCTTGTTATTGCTTTTGACAGGAAAATAGTATTGCCTATTGGAAGAAATTTGTGGCAGAGTATTATTCTCCCCGTGCAAAGAAAAGATGGTGCCTATCGTTGTATGACAATGTTGGACAGCATGCCCTTGGTGCTTTCCCTCAGGCATCTATGGTCAGTTTTGTACTGTTAGTTTGTTTCCTAATGTAAAAGATAATGTTAATGCTGTGCAATAAATATGTATTTATTATCTACATTAATAGCTGTCTTCTTACTGAGTGCTTGGAATAATTTCTCTTGTAATATACAACCTCACATGTTTAATCAATATAAGTATTGCATGCATAGGTATGCATTAAAATTGTTCTATATATCTGTTTCACTTTTCAGCTATTTCTTAACGCCGTGCTTTCGTTTTTCTCACACGAGGATTCTTTTCAGGATGCATGGCAGTGTGAAATTTGTGGTTCTAAATCAGGAAGAGGATTTGGTATGTGAATTAAGATTCTGTTTACTGTTCAATGCTTTTTGGTATGCATTATGTTTACTGTCATTTCTTGTGATTTTTTTAGATTTTATTTTATCTTTGTCAAAGCTTCAACTCCATAGATAATCTCTATTCATTCTTTGAGGACAACTTAGCAAGTCCTTGATTCAAGTTTACTTCTTTTGAGTTTTTCTTCACTTATTCCTTTAAAAAATAATTCATATTTCCTATTGCTGGTGGAAATTCCTGGATCATTGTTTGATGTTGTCTTACCTTGATAAGCTGATGTCCTTTCAATTGTGTACAACTCCACATCTTACTACGTTTTGTTTAACTCATTCATTCCTTCACTTTTGGCTTACAGAATCAACTTTCGAAGTGCTTCCTAGACTAAATGAAATCAAATTTGGAAGTGGTATCATCAATGAGCTTTTGTTTTTAAACTTGCCACGTGAATATAGACTTCCTTCTGGAATAATGGTGTTGGAGTATGGAAAAGCTATTCAAGAGAGTGCATATGAGCAGCTTCACGTTGTTCGTGAGGGTCAACTTCGTGTTATATTCACCCCTGATTTGAAGGTTTTTGAATGTTTATACATGTTTCGAGTAATTTCAGTTTTGTGCACTTCATATAAACCTGTGAAAGCTCTATGCTTCCTTCAGATATTGACATGGGAATTTTGTGTCCGTCGCCATGAAGAACTTCTTCCTCGTCGTGTGCTTGCCCCACAGGTACTAGTTGTCCACATACCTTAATAAAGTACTGGATCTGTTACCTATTCACGTAAGATCCTTGAATTTGACAAAGATGCTTGGTACAGTGAGCAGTAAGATTTTAAACTGAAGAATCATGCATGTGCAGGTAAATTATTTACTTCAGGTTGCACAGAAATGCCAGAGCACAATCGCTGAAAGTGGATCTGATGGGGTTTCCCAGCAGGATTTACAAACAAACAGCACTATGTGAGTTTATCAACTATTAAGTCAATCCCTTCTATTTGAATTCATATGATTCTGATCTGGGGATTTGTGACTGACATGAGAGTCACAGGCACTACTTGGAAATGTATGCCTTTGTTTCAATATCCTCAAGTCAACTATTGGAAAAGCATTATTTGCTTGAAGGGCTGGCCTTTTCCACTTTCAAGTGTCATTTGCTTGTATCACTCTGCTGAAGTAATATTGGTTCATTGTATTTAGGGTCCTGACAGCTGGTCGTCAGCTTGCGAAGAGTTTGGAGTTACAGTCTCTGAATGACTTGGGTTTCCCAAAAAGATATGTGAGGTGTTTGCAGGTATTTTATTTCCTATTTTTATGTGATTACTGGTTCATGTTATGTTACTGGTCTTACATTTGTCTGCTTCAAATAATACAGATCTCTGAGGTTGTCAATAGCATGAAAGATCTGATAGATTTCTGCAAGGATCAGACATTTGGCCCAATTGGTAAGTCCTCTGGAGCTGTGTTGCAATTTTTTAGTACCTCTATTTTAACAGGGAAATGATGTACTTATTCTGCCTATGTGATGCACATGATGCATATGGTATTGCTGTAATTTGTATGGAGACCAGAATTTAGTGCTTTAGTTGTATGCAATGAGAAATGAGAATATAGGATTATAGTTTTATCATCCTGCACTGGTCATGTACTAGTGTGTAATTTTTTTATTTCTGGAAGTTCTTTTTCTTCATACGCATCCGTTGAACTTTGACTAACATTTTGTCCCTGTTGATTTTATTTTGTGTAACTAGATAAACAATTATTTATCATCTGTTTGCTTTGATATGACATTGAAACTTGACTTGATTGCAGAGGGCTTAAAGAACTATCCTAGACATGCTAGTGCAGCCAAGCTCCAGATGCAAAAAATGCATGAGATGGAGCAACTAGCAAGTGTTCAGGGTCTGCCAACTGATCGTGATACGCTCAATAAGCTAATGGCACTGCATTCTGGTAAAAACAACCTAACGAGCAACAACCAACAAATGATCAATCGAGGAGCATTAAGTGGCTCAGCGCAAGCTGCTTCAGCACTGACTGACTACCAAAATTTGCTCATGAGACAAAATTCAATGAATTCAAACTCTAACTCACTTCAGCAGGAAGGATCAGCTTCAACCTTCCAAGGGCCTAATGCCCTAACCTCTGGATCCATGCAGAACATGACTGGCAGTGGCTTCTCAAGTCCCCAACAGGTGCATCCTCTGCAGCAGCGCTTGTTAGGTGCTAATAATAGCTTACTCCAGCAAAATCAAGCTCATCCCTCTCATGGAAACCAGGCTTTACAACAACAGATGATCCAACCACTTTTACGAGAGATGTCAAATAACAGTGGCGGAGGGGTGCAACAACAGTCTGTTTCTGGCCAGAATGCAAATGGGGGTTTGGGTAGGAATGGCATGGGCTTTGGAAGCAACAGTTCAGGTGCAGGTGTTGCTGCAGCCACCCCCACAGCCACACCCACACCCACAGTGTCTGGAAGTATCGTGCCTGCACCAAGCAGGAGTAACAGTTTCAAAGTTGCCTCAAACAATGACTCATCTCCTGCTGATGGCATTGGCAACAACGGATTTAACCAAAGAGCACCTCAACCCGAATTGTCCCAAAATCTTGACATGCCAGATGATATAGTTCAAAACATAGTTAACGAGTTTTCAGAAAATGGGTTTTTCAGCGACGACCTTGAAGATGAACTAGGCGGTGACTGGAAGGCGTGACCGACTGGGATTGACCCATAGTTGGTTAGCTTTGTTGGGTAAGTCCACAGATATCGTCTTTGTACAGAAAATTACAATAGCTGGCCTTTCTTTTTGTTTCTTTTCCCCACATGTTTTAATTATGGAATTTGTCACCGACATTCAGTAGGCACTTAGCGATTACGTTTCCTTATTTGCAATTGTAATCAATTGGATGATAACTTGAGAAACCTTTACTTTGTTTTAATATGATATCTAAGTGTTTCAAATTTATGAGGTTTTGCATTCTGTATTCACAGTTTTCCCTTATTTCTTTGATCCAAGTTTTCGATTCAGATTTGCATGACTATCTTTTAGGATTATGAATGCCATAACCTATGTACACTGCCCGTCCGTCTTACCATGTGGGACTCACAGCTGGATGACCTTGCTTGTCATTGATATTGTTATCAAATCTACACAGCAATTATCAGTCGTTACAGCGCATTGGAAGGAAATTAAAGTTTTCATAAGTTTGCTTCACAAAGATTACATATAGAAGTATTCGGAACGACATTCATTGGCCTGGAATTGTTCATCAGGACCTCAAAACTTAATGTCCTGGAATTGTTCATCAGGACCTCAAAACTTAAAAACGAGACAATGTACCAACTGCATGAGCTAAATTCGGTTTGCTAACTAACAGAAGTAAATTAAAAAATTAGGATAAAACTAATCATCTGGTTCATCAGCTTGAATAGCATGCATAATCATTTGATTCCCCATAATCATTCGCTACTAATCCTGCATCTGCATCAATCCTGCAGTGACTGAATTGTAGGTAGAAGAAGATGGACCAAGTGATGTTGGAGAAGATCCACATTCTGATTCAGGGTAGTACTTCAAGGTCCACTTACCCACGGGATCGAGCATCTTGATATCAAATGACGGTGTAAGTGGGCGTCCCACGACTTGAATATATGAAATGCTGCACAATAATGCTTATTATGAATAATGCGGGTCCTTGGAACTTATACAATAAACGAAATATGTTGAGATGTAAAATTGAGAAGTCAATGAAGTGCATCGCATGCCACATCTCGGATTTAAAATTGGAATCTATGAAATATCTTCTATAGACTAACGTAGAAAAATAAGAAAGGCACTCTACTAACATAGACTACTAAAAGCCGTAGCATAAAAAAAAATTGGATTATTCTTGAGATGATTGTGGAGATGCGCGCCTCAAAGACAAAAAACACTGGAGTAGAAGGAACATACCATATATAATACAATTCATCCATGTCTTGTTTCTGAACTCTACCAAATAGCTCAACTTGCAAAATATCCCCGATGCAAAGAACAGGCTCAGGTAGTTCAAATTTCTGCAAGCAGTTTTCCTGTTTTTTTTTTCACCAATTCATTTAAGTTGTAAATCAATGGAAACATGCCCAATAACACCAATATAAAGTGGAAACAAAAAACAGAACATACTTTCATAAACATGTCATAGCGAGTTAGATGGAGCAAAATTTGGAACATTACTAAACAACACAAAAAAAGTTTGAGTTACATAGTGGCAACGAAAATCACCTGAGTCATTGGAAACTCCGGTGAAGTATATGTCCATATGAACTTGTCTTCTGCATCTCTGTGATTGCCTGAAGACCTATCTGTCATGTTGCCATCCTGCTCCGCTGGAACTTTGTGACCAATTCTAAATACGACAGTCTTAGATGAGTATACGGGCAAGCCATACTGAAAATAAGCTGATATCAAACATAGTATCTCATCAGTTAAAAATCAACAAAAATATAAACACAATGGTCCAGATTGTTAGGACTAACCTTGGAATGGTTTTATATCAATTTCAGTGACAACAGACAAATTGGCGACCAACTTATAAAGTAATATCTCAGGGGCGGATGGATCGCTATCTCCTTCACTTGACCAGTATGAAGCTCTGTTTTGACTTGCTTCCAAAGTATTATGTATGCTCTCGTCGGGGTAATTATCAGTGCTGGATGCACAAATGGCCTCTGATATACAGTTAGATCTGATTGTAGGGGAAAGACCTCGGGATAAAAACCCATAGACTCTATGATCTCTCCTAAGGCGCTCCCATTCTATGCAATCACCAGGCTTGACTCTTAAAGGTTCTAACATGTTATCGGACTCAATAGCACGAGCAAGACTAGATAGTTCAGGAAACATTCTGAAGCAAAGCTGCTTACAAAGGCCATTTGCTATAACTGCAGAATATTGACAAAACCACATGAGGGTCTTAGCAAATTAGTAAGTGAATTTCAAATCAAACACATTGTACTCAGTTCTTAAGATGACAATCAACGACATGACGTAAATATAATCAACTTACAATTACATTGTTTTCTCAATTACATGATAACAGGACTTTTTTTAACTTCTCGGGGAATACCTATTATTACACATAACTTCTAAGCATTCTTTCCCTCCCTCAATGCAAATTCATCGCACACATTATGCATTTAGCTTTTGAGATCAGACACATTTTTTTTCAATATTTTTATGCTCAGATAATAACAGTTTCAAATGAATCATTTTCTCGCAAAGAAAAGTCATGGGCATGCATATATATTTGATGCACTATATATTTAAAAAAAAGTTCAAACATGGTTTGAAAAACAATGAACAAAAGCAGCATCAAACATAAAATAAGAGCAACAACTTCATGGAATAAAAAAACCATTATGCTAATAACTGAAACCCAATAAGCTTACTGAATTGGCACCAAGATCTTGAAACTGCAGAGCTACGCAAAAGATCAGACGGGTCGTCTAAATTCTCGAGAACACCTAATGACATATCCAGTCCAAGCCATTGTATAAAATCGGTAGAGCTATTCGCACCTTTCATATCTGGTAAAGATAAGCTTCTTAGTACGTTAACCTAATCGAAGAAAAAACTAAAACCCTCAAAACAAGATAATCCTTTTGCCCAAAAACATACAGTTTTCAAGCAATTACAACAACAAAAGAGATTATAACTTACAAATATACAAATCATTCAAATATTCATCAATTACAACACATACTGTAACCCCATTATACAAATCAAAGCAGTAAAAATAAAATTGCAAACTTTCCCCAAATTATACTACTCAATAAACAAAAACCCTCAAACTAAGATAATCCTTTTGCTCATAAGCATACAGTTTTCAAGATATTACAGCAACAAAAGAGATTATAACTCATAAGTTCACAAATCATTCAAACTACTCATCAATTACCAGATATACTGCAAACCCATTACAGGAATCAAAGCATTATAAATGAAATTGTAAATTTCTTCAAATTATACTACAATTTGAAGACATCAAATCAAGTAATTTAGACAATCACACATAAAGAATATGCCTTTTTTTCTGCATAAAGAGGGAAAGATCGAACGCGGTGGATATGAAAAATTAAAAACCTAACCCAGATGGAAAAAACTAATTTTCGATCGATGGCGAGAAATGGGCTTTGTAATCACCGATGGATGATTGATGAAAGGAAAGTTTAAATAACATATATGTATTAAAAGTCAAAATCAGTGTGTTTTACTAAATTCGGAAAAATAATAATAATAAAATATGTATTTAAGTAGAATGTAATACAAATTTTATCTATAATTTAAACTCTAAAAGTAACTTTCATTCTCTCCATTAAAAACAGTAAATCCATTAAATATTTCAAATGCTCTTCGGCGTCATTTTCAATGTTTTTGTTAACTTAAATTTAATTTCAATTTTTTATAATTAATTAATATTAAAAAAAATTCGTATTATATTTTTTGTCATGTAATAATTTTAATAGTAAAAACATTAACAAAAAATTATAAATAATATTAATATAATAATTCAGGAACCACCTGAAAATTGATAAAACTAAATAGTTCAAAGCTCAAAAATAATGCAACAGAAAATATATTTAATTATATTTTCAAAATAAAAAAAATGACCAATTAAATATTAAATTTCATACTAAAATGATCATAAAAAAGAATATCAGACCTCATCCCCTTTGTGGATGGATAAGACTGCCACCGCACAAACTGATTAATATGTACACGTGTGTCTAATCTTCTTAACCTAACAAACCAAACACTGTGCCCCATTACTGTTTAACTCCCACAAATCCTAGGGAGATTAAATTCCACATAATACTCAATAATATTCCGAACTATTATGTACGTTGATAAATATTTTTACAAAATAAAATATATCTTTTCTGTACATTGACTCGATAAGAAAATTATCAAACAAAAAAAAATGCATTGTTTACAATCAAACGAACATCATTATCTCATTTAGATCATACAATTTATAAGATTTTAATGCCAAAAAATGGGGAAATAACAGGTACATACATATAC
>JAYMTB010001618.1:0-10533 GCA_036897585.1 Francoa sonchifolia | reverse complement strand
ATTGAAGTTCTCGGACCAATAATATTCATGCAATAATAAAATACGTGATGAGTATTTATAGTACCAAATCTGTAAACTGTGATGAGTATTTATAATACCATGTCTGTATTTTATCTTACAACGTTGAACGATGGGAAATATATTACACGAAATTTATGTTATTGAATGATAGCGAACAGATGTAAAGGATAAGAACTGGTAATGCAGTAATGCTCAGCTTATGCAGCCATGTGCAACAGATGAAATTCATAAACATACAATGTGAGGATCTAACTTATCGCAAGTTTCTTGCACTCGGTAAACATCTGAAGACAAGATGTTCGAGTTTTCTGACATGGTAGCTGAAAAGTGCCATGGTTTTCAATGAAGGTAATCTCAGACTCGAGCAAAAGTAGACAGGGATGTTGCTAACCAATATGGACATAAGTAATGAACAAGGTATACATCTAAGTTTGGAAAAGTTAGCGAAAAAAAGGTGGGCAGAGTGAGGTTTGAGCCTGAAAATGGAAAAAATGTCACACCAGAAGAGTCACAACGAGAACTTCACCAGAATGGTAGCTAAAGTGAAACAGAGACATCAAGAAAGATAAACATAGAAAGGCAGAAATAACTGTGTGCTATTTTATTTAAAATGATATAGCAATTATACATGTCTCAAATCAAACATATGCTCTATCTGTCATGAATTCTACAATATTGAAGCTACAACGATTACATCCCTGACAAACGAAAAATATGGACCCAAGCTTTCTTTTGATACAAATGAGGAGTGCCCAGCAAACAATTTCCACCTTACATGGCATCATTAAGAGATGTGAAATGCGTGTAATCGGGCAATGAAATGAGAAATAATAGAAACAATAGTATGAATTTAATGAACAAGAATCGAGTATCCTACCGTATAGCAGGAAAAATTACATTGCAGCGCTCTTCTTTCCTTCAGAATAGTAACCTAGGTACCATCGAACGAATTTCTTCAAACCCGTCTGTAGATCTGTCGTAGGCTTATATCCAAGCTCTTTCTGAGCAAAACTAATGTTTGCGTGTGTAAATTGAACATCCCCATTTCTCGGCATCTTCATTACGTTTCTTTTCGCCTTAACTCTCAAATGCCTTTCCAAAATGCTCACAAGATCTGTAACTGGCACTGGCGACGTATTTCCCAAATTGAAAACCCGTAGTTGTGCTGGCCCCTTCTTCTTCCCCCCACTACCAGTACTTTTCTCTGCCGTATCCAATGCTGCCAAACACCCTTTCACAATATCATCAATGTAAGTAAAATCGCGTGCAACCGTTCCATGATTAGCTGCTTCAAAAATAGAAATTGATTTACCCTTCAAAATATCCTTTGTAAAAAAGAAGTATGCCATATCCGGCCTTCCCCAAGGACCATAAACAGTAAAGAACCGCAATCCAGTAAGCGAAAGGCCATAGATATGATTATAAGTATGCGCAATTTCTTCACCAGCCTTCTTAGTCGCAGCATATAAGCTCGCTGGCTGATCTGTTCTATCTTTCTCCGAAAATGGTACTTTCGTATTGAGTCCATAAACAGAACTCGAAGACGCCCACACAATTGCAGGCTGTGGATTAGCCGATTTACAAACTTCTAACAGATTAACAAGACCAGCAATATTACTATGCACATAAGAGCTAGGATTTTCCATTGCATACCTCACACCAGCTTGAGCAGCCAAATGCATTACATGAGTAAATGCCACAACCTCAAAAAGCTTCTTCAAAAGTGCCGAATCATTGATATCTCCTTCCACAATAAACACCCCACTTCGCTCCAACAGAGCTTGCCTAGCCCGTTTCAACGACGGATCATAGTAGTCATTGAAATTATCAATACCCAAAACACCATCGCCACGGCGCTTCAATGCAGCAGAGACATGAGAACCAACAAATCCAGCAGCACCAGTAACCAGCACCGAAATCTCATTACGAGACCGAACTCGAGCTGAAGATCGAACCCGTTTTTCCCAAGCAGCGCCGCCCCAGTTATACGTACGAAGAGATCGGCGAGAGGGATCTGATGGCATCGGCGATGAAGATGGCGATCGGTAAAAGAAAATAAAGATCAGACCCAGAAAAATACAAGACCAGAAAGCGAGTTTGGCAATCGAGGAATGCCATCTACCTCTATGCAAATACGATTTATCCATCTTGAATTTTCCGGGCGACGACGGAATGTCGTCAAGATAAGACATGGGTTTGAGCTGAGACATTTTTTGGGGGAAAAAACATAAACCCAAATTTGAAAAAATGGTGAAAATTGTGAGAATGTGCGTAGAAATTTCTGGGTATTTGGATGGTTATGAAAAAATTATGTCTAGATTTAGGGTTTGTTCTATTTTTGGGGTGGAGATAGAAATGGGGGCTCCCGTAGTTCTTGTGACGGTGGTGATGGTGGGAGATTGAAGATAAGAAAAGTCTGAAAAAAGGGATTTGGTTTTCTTTCTTTATTGACCTCTTTCACGTTGACACTAAGGAATCTACTGATTTCATGGAGGTATGGGTTGGTGGTCATTTCTTTTTTCAGCCATGACTGACTGATCCATTGATCTGGATTTTGATCTTGTTTTACTTGCTCAAACCCTGGTTTGGCCTTAAGCATTTGACATATGGAAGAATTGAAACCCATTAACCAAAATGAAAAAACTTAATGACCCATTAATGGCATGGTGATTTTGAGTAATGGGTTGTGATTATTTAGGAATTTTATGTAGCCATTATTGGAAAAATTTGAACTTCGAAGTGTTGAATTGTTTAATTTAACTACTCCTTGGGTAATTGAATGGAACTAACTTTACTTGCTGAAACCCTAATTTGGCCAAAAACATTGATATATGGAAGAATGTTAGAATTGAATTGAAACCCATGATCCAAAATGAAAAAACTCAATGACCCATTAATCTTATAGTGATTTTGACAAATGGATTGTAATGGTTTATGAATTTTATGTAATAATTTCTTGGAAAAATTTATACTTTATAGTTACTAGTTGGTTGCATCAAGAGTAAGACTTAAGACTTAATTTGAAGTTGGTCACTTAGATTGTTTAAATGTTATTATTAGTAAAAACAGTTTGTTCAAGAGGGGGTGTCATTAAGAAAAATTGACCCTTTAACTGATGTATGGAGTTCCTTATTTGGGGGAAGATTTTTGAGGTGATTATGATAATTGACCCGAAAATTAATCATCGAGTTTGATAAAGGAATAGGAATTTTATTCGAATTAATAACAAACATTACATAAGACAAGGCAAGTTAATGATTTGTCAAAATTCATGAACATACATATTATTACCTTGTTCTCTTTCTCTCTGTTTAATAATCTTGAGTTGCTTTGATATTTTACCCGGAATTGAAATACAAGAGGCCGGGTTATAAAACAGATCTCTTCGAACTAGCCTCTTCGTCTTAATCTTTACTACGAGAAACAAAATGTGAAAACAAGTATGAAGACTACTTACAGTTCCCGGCTAGCAAAGTTCTTTAGCGGCTGCAACAACGGCCTCTACGGTTATGCCATACTCCTTGTATATCGTTCCTGCTGGTGCACTTGCCCCAAACCGGTCAATTCCAATGGCCTTACCTTTGCTTCCGACAAGTTTTGCCCATCCGAAAGTTGAAGCAGCCTCAATACTCACCCTAGCTGTTACAGCAGCTGGTAACACACTTTCCTTGTAGGCATCTGACTGGTCATCGAAAAGCTCCCAAGAAACAAATGAGACGACCCTTACAGTCTTCCCTTCCTTTTTGAGTTCCTCAGCAGCTTTGGCAACAATTTCCAACTCAGAACCAGTTCCCATCAAAATAACATCCGGTTTGTTACCTGAAGAATTGTCTGAAATGGTATATCCACCCTTTCCAACTCCTTCAATGGAAGTTCCCGGAAGGTTGGGCAGCTTTTGCCGAGAGAGGGCAAGAATGGATGGTCTCTTCCTGTTTTCGACAGCAACCTTGTATGAACCAGCAGTCTCATTTCCATCAGCTGGGCGGAGCATCAAAATGTTGGGCATTGCACGGAAACTTGCAATGTGCTCAATTGGCTGATGGGTAGGCCCATCTTCTCCTAGCCCAATTGAATCGTGAGTCATAACGTAGATAACTCCAGCCTCAGACAAGGCTGAGATCCTGATGGCAGCTCTCATGTAGTCGGTGAAAACAAAGAAAGTTGCACAGTAGGGTATCAAGCCTGGGCTGTGAAGGGCAATACCATTGCAGATTGCACCCATAGCATGCTCTCTAACACCAAACCTAAGGTTGCGTTCCTCAGGGGTGTTCTTTTGGAAGTCTCCAAACATTTTCAATAATGTCATGTTGGAAGAAGCAAGATCTGCACTGCCACCAAGAAAACCAGGGATAACTTTTGCAAGGGCATTTAGGCATTGCTGAGATAGATTTCTGGTAGCATCAGCTGGACTCTCCGGAGTGTATGTCTGAAAAAATTACAAAGCAAAGTGAGACTTCGCAAATTATATGCCTACTGAAAAACATGTAGTGAGTGTAAGATCAATTACAAAATGTTAAAATTGTTCAGAGTGATCGACAAAAACAAGTTCACACTCGCAATTTGGACCAAAGTACAACTCAGTAACTCACCGGAAGTGCTTTCTCCCAGCCAGCAGGTAGTTCACCTTTGATGATGGACAACAGCTCTGCAGCTTCCTCCTTGTACTTCTTCTCATATTCAGCAAACTTGGCATTCCATTCAGCCTCAAACGCAGAACCCTCGGGGACATGGCGACTCCAGTGCCTGGCAAAACAACAAAGAAGTTAATAAATATCAAATAAGCTCTTGTATAATGCAAAACATAGAAGAAAACTATTTTGCAAAATTCTTTACTTCTTCACATCCTCTGGCACATGGAAAGGTTCATAAGGCCATCCAAGGTTTTTCCTAGTGGCATCAACTTCCTTGGCACCTAATGCACTTCCGTGTACACTGTATGAGTTTGCCTTGTTTGGAGATCCATAACCGATTGTTGTAGTCACCTGTGGAGCCAGAAATGTATGAGAAACATAAAATCATAATTAATCCGAACAAAAAAAAGATACAAATTTTTCCTTCTGATTCCAAGTACACATGCAGGAAATATCAAACCTTGATCATTGTAGGTTTGTCTGTGACAGCCTTTGCTTCCTTAATTGCAGCACGAATTTCATCATATCCAACGTTTCCATTCTTCACCCAGATGACGTGCCACCCAAGACCCTCAAAACGAGTGTCCACACTCTCAGTGAATGCAATTTCTGTGTCACCATCAATAGAGATATGATTGTCATCATAGAAAGCAATCAACTTCCCAAGTCCCCAATGCCCAGCTAGGGAACAAGCTTCATTTGCAATCCCCTCCATCTGGCAACCATCTCCCAATATAGCATACCTAGAAAAAGAAAATGCCATAAATTCTAAAGTCATATAAGAATATAAGTGAACAAAAACTGGGATAGAGATAGTTATATTACGTATAATGGTCAACAATCTCGTTGTCTGGTTTGTTAAAACGAGCAGCCAAGTGTTTTTCCACGAGGGCCAAACCAACAGCATTGGCTATACCTTGTCCAAGAGGACCTATCAACAAAAGGACATGCAAACCACATTAATCTAATCAGCATGCAGATACATATATAATAGAAAAGGAATTTCGGAGGCAGAATCCAACCTGTTGTGACTTCGACACCAGGTGTCTCAAAGTTCTCAGGGTGTCCAGGGGTTCTACTTCCCCACTGCCGGAAACTCTTCAAATCTTCTTCCTAGTAATTCGTCGCAACAAAAGTTTTTAACACACATTCATATCTTTAAAGGAGTAACTTCCTACAACAATCGTAATTCAAAATGTATACTTACATCCACTCAAACATACAGATATTTAGCTCATTTTCACCTTAAACATATTAGCTATCAATAAAGTTACTCAAATTTAGATCTCAATCAACCAATTTGCTTTCCAATTCTCTCATTTCAACACCAAATAACTACAAACATCACAACAATTTCATTCAATAAAAAACAGCAATAACACAAACACTTACCAGAACACTATCATAACCAGCAAGATGAAGCAAAGCATACTGCAACATACACCCATGTCCAGCAGACAAAACAAACCTATCCCTATTAAACCAATAAGGATTCTTAGGGTTATATTTCATAATCTCATCATACAAAATATGCCCAATTGGAGCACAACCCATAGGCAAACCAGGATGACCAGAATTAGCTTTCTCAACAGCATCAATAGCAAGAAAACGAATAGTATTAACAGATTTGTCAACAAGCAAAGTTTCAGTAGTAGTATCAAGAGCTTCCACCGCCGCCGCCTTCACTGACAAACTCCGAGACCCCAAACGGAGGCGACCGGAGCTGGAAACCTTAGAAGACTTGGAATTTAGGGCAGAAAAATTGAGGCTCGGTAAGGAAATAGTAGATTGATTGGAAGATGGGTTCGAAAGGGTTCGAGCTAAGATTGCTTGCGAAAGAGAGAGTGAAGAAATGGAAGCCATTGATGATGGAAAGATAAGAAATTTGAAATGGGAGTGTAACAGAGAGCCAACAAGAATTGATCTTCTTGTTTACATAAAAGGGAATAAGGCAGATTTAGTGACCGTTGGATTTGGTGGGAAAATGATCTTGACCGTTGACTGTGGGTAGGAAATTAGAAAATGCTCCACCTTTCAATTTTTTTGAATTTTTATTTTTTATTTTTTTTGGATAATTTTGTATTTATTTTTGTGGGGGTTATACTAAATTATTGGAAGTTTAGAAAATTAATTTCGATAAAAATTTGTACTGTCAAACCGACCCTAATGACATACAATCTAGTTTCGGATGAAGGGTATTTCTTTGATTTTGAAAATAATCGAAAGGATATATGACATGTTAAACGGACCCTAATGACATAAAATGTAGTTTCGGATAAAACATATTTCTTTCATTTTTAAAATAATCGGATAAGTATTATGAATTCAAAGATATTTATTAAAAATTAACATCGGTTTTATATTTGGATTAGGTTTGCATATAACAGTCTTTTGAGTGGTTTGTGAAAGTATTATTTATTCGGGGTTTAAGATTGTTCGATAATAATTACAAATTTTAGTTTGTGTTTTGTGATTCAAATTTTGATCATAAAGCGAAGGTTATATGACATATCAAACAGACCCTAATGACATAGAATGCAGTTTCGGATAAAGGGTATTTCTTTGATTTTGAAAATAATCGGATCAGTGTTAGGAATTCGGAGAAATTTATTAAAAATTAACATAGGTTTTATAACATTCTTTTGAGTGGTTGTGAAAGCATTCTTTTATTCGGTGTTTAAGATTGTTCGATAATAATTACAAATTTTAGTTTGTGTTTTATGATTCAAATTCCAATCCTAAAGCGAAGGTTATATGACATGTCAATAGGAACAAACTCGTCATAAATATGCACATCGCATGCGTAGACAAGTAGTAAATGGAATAAGAAATTCGATTCGGAATATTATTTTTTAGTCGATATTTTATAATTTAATGCCGGTTTATTTGCAAACAAATACACAAAGTTGTACTAAAAAATATTTGTACATTTGGAAATTATACGAACAAGTGAAATTACGAAAAGGGACAGTGACGTCACTCCCTCATTGTTTTTAGTGACGTGTACGTATATTATTGGTTAGGTGGATCTCCATGTTTTTCTTCTGTATGTTTCTTGGGCCTCGTATGACGGAAATGGGCCCAAAGTTGGGCCTTCAAGACTTGGGCCAGTTTATCATACAATATGGGCCTTCAGGGCACGGACCCAACGATACGAAGAACGCGGGTCGGGTTTAATGGATCGGGCTCGAAAATTTTCGCTTCCAGAGTTCATCCGTCAAAATCGAATTTTTCTGCCAAAAGGCAGAGATAGTGTAAAGATTGGCGAAGACCCAGATTCTTCAAGCGATGGTGGAAGTGTTCGCCGCTTTGATTTCTGAGCAGTGGGACTGAGGAATGTTTGGAGAAAGCTGAAGATATATACATATACCGGCGTTGATTGTAAGTATTTTACATGTTTTCTGTTCTGAATGCGATTTCTTCGATTACCCTTTGGAGTGATTAGTGTTTAATATGTTATTTATTGGGTCGATTTTGGACTGAATTATAATCTGTGTTTTTCTGTTTTTCATGAAATTTAGGTGTTTTAGTGAGACTGAAATGTGGGAGTTTTAGTTTTGTCTATCTAAGTGCTTCATTTTGGTTTCGGATAGGTGAATTATTGGATGCTGCTGCCAACTATTTTGATGTGTCACTGTCTATCTGATTAAACAAATTTGGATTATCTTAGGTGTAATAGAGAATGATTTGTTCCGTGTAAAAGAGTCCCAGGAGATGTGGTGGTAGACCAACATGAACTTAGGTAGAGTAGTTAAAGAGAGGTCTGATCACTAAAGGGCTAACAGAAATTCAGATGGTCTAGAATCATTTTCGGATTAGCTTTACACCATTAGACTTTCTTAGTTCGAAGCCTTTGCTTTCTAAGTATGGATTGTTTTTTTTCTCTCCTAAGAATCACTAGAGATACCACATTATTGATTTGGATTATAGCACAATATAATCACACTTGAATGGGAAGGTTCATCGTGTATTTGGAGGATGTGTACTATTCATCATTTTGGGATTGTTGCTTGTTGGTTTTCAATAATATTTTGTGATTTTGAACCTTTACATTACTTTTATGTTGCAGGTCGTACTTGTGATGGCTACTAGAATAGCAACACCTACATATCCAACAAATGTTGAACTTCCATCTTTAAGGGGTTTGAGATCAAGATTTCTAGTTGTGGGCTTTGTGGCTTGCCTTCAGAAAACTGCCTTTTCCTTTGGCCATAGACTATATTCTCAGCTGCATTTCTCACACGTAATTCAGCCATCTCTTGTAAACGATTCCAAGTAAGCTATTACCTACTTGCTGCTTAAGTTGATTTTTATGTGCTGTGAGAGGATCTGACGAGTCTATGGACAACTGTTAGATACTGTCAATTTCATATGTGCATCTGGAAAATTTCATTTGGTGGTGACGTAGGACTTCCCTCATGAGATTTCTTTCAGTTTATTTGCTGGGGTGAAATTTGTTGGAGGATTAGTCATAATTTTGTCCTGTTGGATATAAAAGAACTACTAGTCATAATTTTCTGCTCTATATGTCATGTGTGACCCCGATCATGTTCAGCTCATATCTCCCTTCTTGGTTTTAGTGCTTGTCTTAAAAAGTAAATAATGCATTCTTTTGGTGGTAATATACCTATGCATTCAGTTGGATACTTCAAAACTCCCTTGATGCAACATTCATTTGCGTATAAAGATTAATATGGTTTCACGTGGTTGGCCTTTGTTTAGTTTGTGTGCAAACATAGATGTTCCTTTTCCATTGTTCCATTTATATCATTACAAACTCTAAGGTGATATAGCTAAAGAATTCGAATTCCATATGCTTAACAATACAAACAGTAGAAACGAATGCAAAAACGGTCAGAACTTTAATATTGGTCTGATTAATTCTTGTAGGCGGGTATCATGGTCTATAAGGAGCAACGTAGATAACCCTGGCTCAGATCCAACTTCATCAAACAACGGTGAGACACGATTAGTCCGAGCAATCCAAGCCATCCAAAGAAAGTTAATCACAAGAGCTCGAGAACTCAGAAAAAACCTTCCAACAAAACTACTCTTTTTCTTAATTGGCTTTTACTGCGCAACTGCATTCGCTACTGTAATAGGGCAAACAGGCGATTGGGACATTCTATCTGCAGCATTGGCTGTGGTTGTGGTTGAAGGAATTGGTGCCCTAATGTATAGGACTTCTCTCCCTTTATTTGACCAAGTAAAACACTTCATCACCATGTTTAACTATTGGAAAGCTGGTCTTTCTTTAGGCCTCTTCTTAGATTCATTCAAATATGAAATGGATAACTTTATTGCCATTTTCAACCCTTCCAATTTTGAAATAGATTGCTTCCCATTTTTCTTGTAATCAATAGATTTCTTTTCTATATATAGCCGAATCCGTTTAACTACTAATGCTAATCGTTAATCGGTTCACTGTGTATATCAAATGATACCATTTTACGTGTTCGTATTAAATTGTTCAAAATATCAAAAAATTTAGTAATATCTCAAAATTCGATTAGAATTTTATGAACCATTAGGAAGAATAATACAAAAAAGAAAACATCCCTTTCCAATTTTGATTCACTATGCACCACATTTACTTGATATCATTTTCATAGATTCCCCACTAAATAAAAGCTTGACATTTTCACAGTGACACACATAATGATGCCAATTTCATTATTATTCCTCCCATTCAAAAAATCTAATTATTTTTTTAAAATTAAATATTTAATAAAATACCATAAATAAGTGTATTAAATCTATTTAATTACATCTAAAATGTATTACAACAACCATATATAGGGAAAAAAAAACACTAATTATAATTACCATAAAAACATAATTATCATAATAATTAAAAGTCTTTTTCATCATCATCATCATT
>JAYMTB010001617.1:0-10534 GCA_036897585.1 Francoa sonchifolia | reverse complement strand
CTGCCCATTCCATTTTGCCCTTTGTCATGTTTTGTTGCGGCCTTGTTCATCCTTCAAATTTTGTCCAATTCTCAACACTTCTTATCTACAAACAAATATTAACAAGGCACATACAATCATGAACTAAACGTAAATATCATATCACATGATTCACAATGCTTATATAAACATAAAGTTGAGTTCCAACATACAATTTGTAAAAAGAAAAAGCATACAAATACGAGTAAATGGCCACTGATTTGACATTATTCGGATAAAAATGACTTTTCTATCAATTTTCGTTTATTTTTCGTAAATAAAAACTTTTTGTAAAGATTTCGGAAAAATTACAGTAAATCATAGTCTTAAACACAAGGTCACTGAAAATATTTCATCGTAAAAAGACCTCAGGAAGGGCCTGCATGCGCCAAAACAAGTGGTTGCGCGTCAAGGTCACACGCGAGTGCTTGTCACTCGCGTTGACCGTCACCTACTGACGTCACAAGCATTGACCATCACATGTGATGACATCACGTGCATTGACCATCACGAGCGTTGACCTCCACGTGCTGATGTCACGTGATAACATCATGTTCTTGTGACGTGCCATGTCGGTAATTGTCTCCGGCACCGACGTTTGTCCTTCACGCGCCGATCATCTTCTTCGCAGAAACCCTACAAACTTCAATTTTCCAGAAAAATTTAAAATTTATAATATATTCTGTGTAACTCCAAAACTTATGAAATTAGTGTCATTGGAAAGATAATTTCTATATCTTTCTAACCATATATGATACGCATACCAATTTTGCATGTGAAGAGCGAATTTTAACAAAAACACATTTTGTGCAAAACCAAAAACACATTCTGTGCTCTGACATATATTTCATACTTTAAATGGGAAATCATGCAATCCTACGCTCTAATACCAATGTAGTGTGTCTTAAACGTGTAATAGAACTTAACAGGAATCGCTTTTCAAACAAGATGAGTTTCCACACTGAACGGAATACAATCACATATATCAGAATGTATTTACTTTTTCACAACACTCAATAAACGATCAATAGGAATCGAAAACACGGAGAGATCGACAATCGGCCTTGTGCCTTCCCGTTCTTCATATTGATATTCGTATATCACTATAACAAAATGAAATTTGTTTTTCATTTTGACGTGGAGATTGACAACTGTCACCAACCACTAGGTCGGGTTAGCCCATCATGGGCCCCAACTCATGGTTCCCAAGTCGGGTCAAACTGACCCGGAACCAATTTTTCACACATATAAACAAACCTTTAAGCTCTGTTTGGATGTGTTACTTTAATTTTCTGTAGAATTTCATAAACACGAAATTTGAAAATCTAGTAATTTAAAGTTCAAGGATTTAAAGTACTATGTTTGGATGAAAAAATAATCAAATTGTTAATTCTAAGAACTTTAAAAAATTTTGTTTAGATAATTTTTATCAAATTAGAATTTTGAAATTCTATACTCATTTGAAATAATATATAGTATTTTAATCAATACGATTCCAACTATAACAAAAATGTATTGTTAGAAATTAAATATAGATACATAAATGATTAAAAAAAAATAGGTATCATATGCATGGTATTAACAAATTCATTGTTAGAAATTTGTCTTTATATTTCTTTCGGTCTTGATATTATATTTAAAGATACAAAATGACATAAAAATATTTTAAAAAATACGTTACTTTTGGTAATTTTTATAAGCAGAAAATTAGGTAACTAAATAGTAAAAATTCACAGATTTGAAGACAAATTTCATAGATCTAAAAACTATTATAAAGATATATATGAGATTATGAAGAAGAATTTGTGAGAAAATAAAAATAAAAATTAGGGCACCAAATTGAAAAAATTTAGTTATGAAAAAAAATGACATAAATTTTAAAAAAAAATTATGATTATAGAGGAGATTATGGAGAAAAAGTAGATATTTCCGCTGAAAAATTTGGTGAATCTGTGAATTCTTTCCAAGCAAGACAAAATATCGGGAAAGAATTTTCAGGAAAGGAGAGAAAATGAAGTATGGAAGATATTTTAAAATTATCCAAACAAAATATAAAGGTTTTTTTTTATTGTTTTTGGGAAAATTCTTGATTGTTTTCAAAGTTGTTATTGCCCTAATTTTTTACAACATTTTTTTTTAGGTTGATAATATTTACAGAGAAAATAATAACTCGACATTATTTTTAATTCAAAAGCAGTTTCTAAAATTAATTAGTTGATTCAATCATCTCGAATCGGATCCGCTGCACCCGTAGAGAAGAGACGAAGGTTACCTACCTTCTTGTCTAGCAATAGTGAGGGAAGAGGAGAGAGAGAGAGAGATGGAAGGAGGAGAGGGAGACAACTCTGGAGTGAATCGCTACACTTTGGAGCCAAGGCGTCTTAGCTACGAGGATATTCTCTTCTGCATTGATGTTGACTCTGAATCTCTTGTTGATATGAAAGCTACCGGTCCTAATGGCCGACCACTCACCAGATTGGATTCCATCAAACAAGCTATCCTTATGTTCATCAACGCCAAGCTCACCATCAATCCAGATCACCGCTTTGCTTTTGCCACTCTTACTAAATCTACTTCATGGGTACAACCTCTAACCATCCTTTCTTCTTCCTAAATCAAATTATCCGCACTTCACAATATTCTCTTTCATTTACCATTAGGTTTCTATGAATTTCTAGTCTGATTGCTTTACTAACCAAGACCTTTCCAAGTACTAAAGGGTAGATTTCATCAGTATTACTTATAGGTTAGATTACTCTGGGAGTTTTTATGGGATTTTTGTTGTTGTTTTCCTTTCTATTCTGTCGTACTGTATGATGTGGCTTGCCCTTGTACATGAAGTAGAAAATCAATCAATGCCCTTGCACATGATGGTTAGATTAAATTAAGGACTTTGGATTAATTATTATTTTATTTCTCCTTCTTGACATTTGAAGCTGCGGAAAGAGTTTAGCAGCAATGTCGAGTCTTCAATAGCTGCCCTTCGAGGACTCTCAGCTACTTCAGCTTGTGATGTGGCAGATCTTACCCAGCTGTTTCGGTTAGCAGCTCATGAAGCAAAGAAATCCCGTGCGCAAAATTGTATTGTCAGGGTGGTAAGTAATTTTTTGAATTCCAATGAGGACCTTTGTGAGATTCAATTACATGAATTTAGTTTAATTTATAATTTACGTAGTTTGTAATTGTTTTCATACTAATTTGTGATTCCACTATTTTATTACTCAACTATATTTCAGAGACTGATCTAAAATGCATCTTTTGATAGATTTAATATTGATATATAATTTCAGATTATTTTCTTATCTCACCTCTCTAACACCCATTCTCATGTTACTCAACATCAATTGTTGAATCTTAAATTTAGTTTCTTCTATCTCTCTCCCTATCTCGACAATTTTCTTGTCTAGGCAAACTTTTCCTATTCCTATATCAATTAGTATTCAAATTACAAATTCTACCATTGAATTTTATATTTTGTTGCCACCACCACCAATCACCATGCACCACCTCACAAGTCATGACAAAAGAACCGCTAAGTGAATAAAATACATTGAGCGTAAAACAACATTAAGCATGCCAACAACATCTAGAAAGTTGTGTTATCGTTGCTTGTCACTGTCAAGCTACATCATGACATCTGATCGGAAAGCGAACTACAGATCTTTGGTCCATGAGGGAATAACAACTCAGTGTATCCTATCTCAAGATTCCAGTACTATGAAATTACCTATCAATTCATTGTCTGGTATAACAACTTTATGTTGGTGAATAATATAAGGATAAAAAATATTTCAAAGATCAATAAACATAATTTCTAAGGAGTCCAATCTAAGTTTGACCACAACAGTAGTATTCCCAGTCGTCATTGTTGTATTACCACTTTATCTAAAAGCTTAATCTTATAGGTAACAGGTCTTGCTTCCGCGTGCTGTGTGATTGTGTTGTTGTACCGGTTTGTCTCACGACAAAACTTGTTTAATGGTTTGTGTGCAATTTTTTCAAGTGTGTATTTGAATGATATTCTTGTTTACCATTTGTCTTCAGTGCACTTTCAAATCATACCCACTTTCTGTTGCCATGATTTATGTGCAATGTTTAGATATAAAATTGAATTGCATAATCATAATTATGAACTAGCTATTAGGGTGAACTGTTGTGTTTACCCCTTTATTGTGAGTAATACATCATGGTTCACAATCATATTGAACTTTTAATTTCATTTTTGATATTTTTCGTTCACACTATTGACATCATTGTGAGCTTGCAGAAACTTGGAGTAATTCCATAAATATTTGAAATTTACTTGGTCATTCAAGTATCAATTATGTTTAATATCGATATCTGACATCTTAGAAATGTGTGGTAATTTTCTGTCTTGCCACTTGGGTTTGTTTAGCCATTTGATTGCTAGTGAGATTTTTCTTCTATGTAGTGGCGTCCGCCTAATGATTTTTGGACTATCGATGCTGAGTTTACTATAAGTATTCCCTGACTCTTCTTGTCTTGTTTATCCTTTTTGGATTATGTAGGATGTCCATTGTACATTTTGGAGTACTGTTGGTTAAAAAATCGTTGGAGTTGAGTTCTTTTCAGTTGGGATTGTGTGATGGGGACCAAATTAGGACTTTGGTGATTTAGTTAGGTTAATAATCATTTACAATTTGTTTTAAGAATGTGGAAACTAATTTGTAACTCTACCATTTGATTATTCCCTCAATTAGGATTTGGAGATTGAGCTATATTTGGGTCATACATATATTCAGAAATACAACTTAGTTATGCATTTTATTTTCCTCTATCACGTTCTTCGTTCTTCTGTTTCTCCATCTCAGTTTTTCTATCCTTACCTCCTCTTCTATTTCTTCTATATGTAACTGTATTACATCACTCTACACGAACTTTCATGAAAGCTTGTGTTATAAGTTGGAAGTCATTTATCCATATATTCATTCCTTACATCAAAAATGAATGGTGTGGATGGCTTATTTTCTATGCATGGTCTCTGCAATGATTATAGTTGTTTCATGTAGCAGCATTTCAAGCAAGTATACTTCTTTCCTAATGGTTATTTTGATGATACCAAGCTTTAAGTAGTGATCACTTCTCCATTTACTTCTTGTAATGGCTTCATTATGAATTATAGATATATTTGTTGAATTCTGTGGAGAAATTAATGTGATTGTGACCACACTGTTTGTTCTCTTGACGACTTCAATTTTTTTTTCCTCTCTTTAAAATCTGACATTAGTATGATTTTATGTTGCATCAGATCCTTATTTACTGCAGATCATCTATTCGACCACAGATTCAGTGGCCTGTAAACCAGAAACTCTTCACTTTGGATGTGATGTACCTCCATGACAAGCCTGGACCTGACAACTGCCCCCAGCAGGTCTATGATACACTTGTGGATGCCCTTGAACATGTTAGTGAATATGAGGGCTACATCTTTGAGAGTGGGCAGGGGCTAACTCGTGTCCTCTATCGCCACTTGTGTGTACTGCTATCACACCCTCAGCAGCGTTGTGCGCAAGAGTACATTGACTTACCTAAGTCTCTCACGAAGAAGTTTCCTCCAACTGACCCAGTACCTGGTGGGGAAGATACTATTCCTGTATCAATCCAGTGAGAAAGAGAGATGCGCTTGTGTTTATATTGTTCCTTGGTTTTTGTATCTATACTTTCCATTTGTATTTAAAAAAGTTAGTGTGAATCTCTAGTCGAATGAGACACATTTACTGAATGTAGGCATTATGTACAAACTTTCAAGCCAACACTGTTATTTTTTAGCACGTCTTAATTATGATCTTATTAAAAGGATTCAAAGAGTGACATGAATGTATAGTGAATCGACATAAGTTTGAGATCTGCTATGACCTGTTTTCCTCACGCTGCAATCATCCATTAATTAACTACCTGCTAGCCTCCTTCTCACCTGATGAAGAGGTTTTGAACATGAGTGGAAAAATGGAGCCTATGGATGCCATTGTCCCCCAAAGATTTGGAAAAAAAAAAATCAATGAAACAGACACATAGCATTCTTAATTCTTTTGAGTTAGAAGTATTATATATTTGTACAAAAGCATTTAACAACATTTATTTTAGGATTGTATTCTGTTGCCTAAAAAAAAAGTCGGATTCACAATGAATTTGATTTTCTGGTCGAGAAAGAAGGTTAAGTTTAAGTGTGCATAACATGGTACGTATCTTGTGGGAAGCAGTTTGTGTTTTCAAATGTGAATTGGATGCTGTTTTTATCGTGTTTGTGCTCTCTGTTGTACCTTTAAAAGCAATGCTTGCAGGTAAGTAAGGTAGCCACAAGACGTGTGTTATTTGATGAGGTGAGTAAGAGCAGATCTGAAGATTGACATAGTTAGTGAGTTTCGACCGTATGTTGCGTTCACCATAGATGGCATGCTCAGTCTACCCAGATGAGATATGCTTCAATTATTCAAGTCATACATTGATTAAACATACCTCTCAATTATTATGATTAATTATTCATAAAAATGATAGACATACATTGATTATACAGCCATTGGAATTGTGCTAATCTTGTTTATTATTAGCATTATTGTTTAATTAGTTGAAATGTTATGAATTTCAGATCACCAACAGTGCTTATCCCCCTACTTTTCAACTGTATTGACTTGATCATTTGATAACTCCAAACTCCACCATTCCTACTATGTTTAGAAAAATTATTTCATTATTCAATTATATATTAAGTCTTTATCTCCACCTCCTCTTCTTGTAATTCAAGTTTATATATAAATATATATATTCCCAATATAATGTTTGACAATGTAAAACTTACAAGATCCATCCAATGGGGAGATACCAACAATTTAATAAACCCTCATCAAAGTTTCTTCAAGTCAACTTAATTTTATTATCAAATGTTTGGGATCTAATTGAATTTAATTTTGCAAATGACTACCGTGAGTCATCTATTCAATATATTAACAAAACTAAATTATTAACTGGATTTATTTGTTTTTTTCGTAGGTCTTCTAATCTCTCTATACGATTATTATTGTTAGAATTTTTCAAAATATAAATGTTGAATTTTTGGGTGTTATATAAGTCAAGAAGCAAGAAAGGTAAAAATGTATTCTTGGTAAAAATGTATTCTTAGTAAGAATTTCATATTCGAAAGTTTTGGTTAAAAATTTCAGTTTATATATGCACATTAATAAAGTAATAGTAAAAATGTGTGTGGGAAAACATATCCCATTTCTATTAAGCTTATATGTAATAGGAGTAAATAGCTTAGCAATTGTTCATATAGTTGACCAAAGTGGTTGCGTCTGTTGATAGACTTGTCCAAACTACATAAAAAATGGACTCTTAGCCAACACCAAATGCCATAAATTCAATATTCTTTTCTTTTAAAAAAAATAATAAATATCAAAAGTCAAAAACCATTTTCTTTTGTTCCTCAAGATAGGGATGGACACTAATCCACCAAATTTCCATTTTATTTCCACTTCTTTCCTACTTTAGAAAATTGCTAAAATAGCCTTTAATTCCACAATTATTTTCATGCAATATTCAAAAATTAACATATATCATAATTCATAGTTTGAAATTATGAGGATGGTGAGTGGATAAAGATAACATTAAAAAGGGAAAAAAGAAGAAGTATAATTGTTTATTATTGGTAATGTACAATCCTAAAAGGATACACCTCAATACCTTTTAAAATGAATCTTGGGGTAATCTTAAATAATACCCAACTATTAAAAAAACTGAATTATTGAACCAAAGTATGTTTTCAGCTCATTGGGAGCCACTTCTACATTTAATTTATTCTTTTGACAACATGCCTGTCCTTTTCTGTCCTTTAAAATTCATGATTATAAAACTTGGAGTTGCGAGAAACGTTGTATTATAGTTTAAGAAAAAAGTTGGTTGGTATCATTAGTTAAGAATCAATGGGAATCTGTATATCCTCTGCATCTTCAGAGATTCAAGACCATGAAGATGGCCATGAAAATGTTTTATTCTTTGATGAAAATAAGGTTTCTAAAGGAATTTACAACATGGGTTCTCTTTATTCTAGACAAGGAAGCAAAGGATTTAATCAAGATGCTGCTGTTCTATACAAGGTAATTTGATGCTCGTTATTTGACGGAATTTTGCAGAATTTAATCAGACCCTTTTGTGTTGAATTTGGCAGGGCTATGGAGGAGGAGAAGATGGAGCATTCTGTGCAGTTTTTGATGGGCATGGAAAGAATGGTCACATGGTGAGCAAGCTAGTGAGAAACAGGTTGCCATCGCTTGTCTCTAGCCAAAAGAATGCTCTTTCCAAGATGAATTTGGCAGCAGATGATGAGAATTGTGAGAAAGTGGATGGTGAAATGGTGAAACCAAGCAAGGAGTTTCTTAAATGGAAGGACGCTTTTATTCGTGGATTTAAGGTGATGGATAAGGAGATTAAGCTTCAAGAAAATCTGGACTCTTCTCTCAGTGGTACCACTGCTGTTGTAGTCGTGAGACAGGTAATATATACATATACATGTGTATATACACATACATATAAATATTTGTATATTGAAATTGTTAATCATGCAGGGTGAAGATCTTGTTATAGCTAATCTTGGAGACTCAAGGGCTGTGTTAGGCACCATTACTGACAGCAAACTGATGGCTGTTCAAATAACTACTGATTTAAAGCCTGGCTTACCAAGTAAGATACATTCTTTAATTCTCATTTAAGAGCCAAAATCTCATGCAACTTTTGGAACCTGTTTTTTTACTAAAATTCTGCCCAGTAAGTTATTTAGAGTCAAGGGATTGGTCTGAAGTTCGATCTGAATAGGTTGGGAGTGGTTTTGGCAGAGATATTTGGTGCCTCTCTTTGTAAAACTGAAAGCAAAAAGTCTTGTTTATTAGGAGTGATTTATCATTCACTGATTTGTTATAATATGTTATGCAGTGGAAGCAGATAGAATAAGGAAGTGCAATGGTAGGGTGATTGCACTAAAGGAAGAGCCACACATTCACAGGGTGTGGTTGCCACATGAGGACTCCCCTGGACTAGCAATGTCTAGAGCTTTTGGTGATTTCCTACTCAAAAACCATGGCATAATTGCTCTGCCTGAGATCTCCTTTCGCCGATTAACTCCAAAAGACCAGTTTCTTGTCCTTGCATCTGATGGGGTAACTCAGTTGGACTGTACTTTTATTTCTTGGTTGTTTCAACAGTGTATTACATTACATGATCCGTAATCTCTAATATGTATTTTCTGTTTAATACTTAGGTGTGGGATGTGCTTAGTAATGACGAAGTTGTGTTGATTGTAAAATCGGCAGATAATGAACAAGCTGCAGCAAGGGCAGTGGTGGATGCAGCTACTACTGCATGGAAAACCAAGTTTCCATCTTCAAAGGTGGATGACTGTACTGTGGTTTGCCACTTCTTGCAGAAAAGCAAACATAATGTATTAGCAGAGGAGGATTGAGCCTTTACCCACCAATAATGTTTCCACTTGTGATCACACCAACCAATGGCAGCTTTTTATTTTACTGTCACTGTTCATTACTTCAAGACTGAAAGCTCGCTTAGAAATTATGTCGTGATATGTAAAGGGAAAACAAACACAATCTTTTGTTCAAAACTGTCTCAATATCTCTGTAGGAATTGTCCAAAAATTACATATTTATCAACAATGTTAAACACTATATTGTAATAAAAGCTAAAACTTGTGCATACATTCAAGTGAAAGAGAAAATTCACAAGCAGCAAAACAAGGTGCCTTCATTGATCATAATGCTCATTAAACATTTGATTTTCCACTCCCGATAAAAACCAAAGAAAATAGTGGGAACAAACGTTTGACATAAAAAGGCTATAAAACATCTGTGCTAAAAAAATTAGAATAGAAAAATTACTTTCCAACAACGAATAGCTCTCTTGTGTGCTCCTTTCTCAAATGTGGCGTGTTGCCTCCAGAAAGGTTTCTCAGTATATAAACGTTAATAATACATAAATAACTTGTTTGTTCAAAATTTCAATTGGAATCATCCTTTGGATCCTTGTCAAGCAGGTCATCATACGAAACAGGTATTCTTATCCTATCATGAACAGATCCACGTTTTCCTTCAGCACTGAATTGTCCATGTCGATTTTCTACTGGATGTATTAGCTCAGAATTATCAGCCAAAGTTGTTTTCATTCCATCAGTCCTTGTATGGACCATAGAAGATCCCTCTTTCTTTTGATGTGGTGCTTTCATTAGATTTTGTGGCCTGAATTGCTTCTGCATTATGGCAGAAAAAAACATTATTTGTCAATGACCATCAACTACTTAAATGACTTGGAGTAATTCTAAAGTGTGATGCACCAGTAAGAGCAAAGACATAATTATAAGAAATGAATAAAAGTCGTAGGCTGTATACATAATGATTATATGGAAATCTAGTAAATAATTATGTTATAGCAACAGCCCTACAAATTAGAGCAAGAGTAATAGTAAAAATGGTTAAGTTACAATCTTCAAGTGTCCACA
>JAYMTB010001616.1:0-10536 GCA_036897585.1 Francoa sonchifolia | reverse complement strand
ACCAATTTATGATACATGTGGCTTGATAAATTTTTGGATGTTGCTAATCAGGTAAATGAAATTTGGATCTAGTAAAGGTACGTATGTTTTTACACAATCACAAATGAAACTTTTCCGAATGGAATATATAATCACTAAAAAACTCATAATTAAGAAATCTATATACCATGAAATTAACTCACTCAAAATCGTAATTTTGGTTATTTGAATTTACTTTCCAAATTATCTAAATGTCAATTTGAATTTATTAATGTTCGTTTATTTTTAATGACTTTGAAATATATATTCATTTTAAGAGAAGGTATTAAAAATATTTAAACTCATATATCCAATCATATTTGGTATAAATATGTATGATAAAATTAAGATATTAACTAATTAAATAAACCGAGAAAAATAAAATAATGAAATCTATATAATAGTCTTGCTTCCTATCTCCTTAATCAATTAAAAACTCTTATGTCTAATCATTTCAATTAAAAGCTTCAAGAAACATTTTAATGAAATTCTTTACCATTTTTAAAACATACAAAAATAAATCCTAAAACACTTTTACTCAAGGAAATTGTACCTCTTTACAAACGGTAAGGCTGGTAAATTACCGAAACTTCCTCCCGCCATACTTTTTCTCTCCAGTTTCCTACAATTTCTACGGTTACCATCACGCTTTCCTCTACAATTCCAAAACAACTCGTTCAAGCCCAAAATTCAAGTATGCACCGTCTCTGTTTCAAAACTCACCGTCGCTATCTCCGATTTCCGCCCCTCCGTCGTCCCTTCTCCTCCTCATCTTCCTCGCCGTCCCCTGAATCCAACACCTCTATTGATCCTCCAAACAACCTCACAAACCGCCTCCAAGTCTCATCACCACCAATCCTCCACCGCCATGACCATCTCTCTCCTCTCCCTGCTTCATCTGTTTCTCGCAAAGCTATTTACGCTCTCTCCGCAGCCGCTGTCTCTGCCGTCGTTGCATCTGCTGTCTTACTCTTTGCCAATGATCGGAAGTCTAAGACGGACTCCAATTACCCTAACTCTAACCCTCTCTACGTTACTCTTGAGCATACGGTGCAGAAATCTAATGACTCTGTTAAAAGGATTGTGAATCGTGTTCAACAAACTGGCGTTGCTGCCTCTGTTCTTTGGCAGTCTTTGAGATCAGTTCTTTCTTCGGCTAATCATGAGGTGAGGTCAGGGTTTGAACTTAGGGTTGCTGCGTTTCTTGCTGATATTGCAGCTGCAAATGCTAGTCGGAGGAAGGCTCTTGTTGAGGCTGGAGGAGGTGCTGTGGTTGATTGGTTGTTGGAGACGGTTTCGGTTCCTAGGGATGGGTGTGAGACACAGGCTGAAGCAGCTAGGGCGCTTGCTTTCTTGATTGCAGATCCCAATGTGTGTGAGGCTGTGTTGAGGAGACCTCATGCCATTACAAATCTTATGAGGTTTATTTTTTCTTGTCAGCCTCAGCGGTCTAAGAAGGTGAGCTGGTTACTTGTTTCCTTTACATTACATTCAATCTGATCTTATGTATCATTGTAGTCCGATGGTCTTAAATCTGTATTTTAATTGTTTAAAGTGTATAATTTATGGAAACCTAGTCATGTTACCTGTGACATAAGTTGTTTGGGAAGTGGGAGATGTTTGTCTAACATTTTTATCAATTAAGTGATCTAGAATAAATTTCAAATGGACTAAATAAAATGAAAATGCCTTTTTATAAGAACATGGCTTATCAAATACAATACTGAGAGATGGTATGATAGATCAGGTGTTCTCATATTGAATTGCTATAGTTTCTCCTTAAAGTGTTTCATATGCAAGATGTTGTACTTACATGCAATTCAATTAGATAAAGGAATTCTTGAAATTATATGTTTTGTTATCAAGACCAAATGTGGTCCAAGACAAGAGATTGTAAGTTAAGACGTGTTTTGAAAAACTGTGGAAATGATGGACGGATTCAATGTCCTGTTCTATAGGATAATTACTAAAAGCACTGCAAAGGGTTTGTTATCCTTTGGACTTTGAACACCCATGCATTTCAATTTATCTTTCCATCAGTGTACAAAATTTCAAATTTGGTGTTGCATTTAGTCGTAAAATTTATTCTATATCATGACCATCCATCAAAGTGACGGTTCTAACTTGTTTTGATAGCCCTTCTCAAGGTGATGAACTGTTAATTAGATGCAAATACGGAATATGGAATGGCATTTCATATTCTCTTGAGACAACCAAGCATCTGTTTATTGTTTTGTTTATGATGTAGACTGATCGAAAATGTTCATGGACAGCTTTTTTTGCTGACTCTTTCATGTTTTATGTTTTTCTTGTGTTTCTGTGGAAGCAGCATCCAAAACGTAGTTCATTCGACCTTTCTGATTCTTTGAAGGGTAGGAGCATGCTTGTTGCTGCCATAATGGATATTGTTACATCCAACTGTGAAAGCTCAGATAAGGTATCTTTTCAGCCATCCCTGTCTAGAAATGCTGAAACTAGGGATATTGCAGCAGCCATTCAAGTGATTGAGGATGGTGGTATGCATTTAGATGAGCCGCCTGAGAATAATGATAATACAGATGGTGAAAGAGGAATCAGGGGCATTGGAATTAAAATTCTTGGTGGTACAACTGTTTTAGGACTTTCAAGAACTAGTGGATTTATGAAATTGGAGCATAGTAATCAGTTTGAATCAGTTAATCCTAAAACACTAGTTTCGCAAACTAAGCTTGATAATTTACAAATACAAGCCAATTTGTCTTCTGCTGTTGTTCCTGGTCTTTGGGATGATTTACATTTTGAACATGTGGCTGTGCCTTTTGCTGCATGGGCATTGGCAAATTGGGCAAGGGCTTCAGATGTGAATAGATATCGTATTCAAGAACTGGATCAAGATGGCCGTGCCGTGATGACTGCTTTAGTGGCACCAGAGAGATCTGTCAAATGGCATGCGAGTTTGGTGGCGCGATTGCTGTTGGAAGACCAAAACCTGCCCTTAAATGATTCTATTTCTGATTGGAGTTCTAGTCTTCTCTCCACTGTTTCTCATGCCAGTAAAAATGAAGACATTCCTCTGGCTCAAGTTGCTTTGTCTGCTTTTTTGGTTTCTGTTGAGAGAAGCTCTGTAGCACAAAAGTTAGTGATGGAGAAAGGCCTTCATCTGATGCGAGACATTTGTAAGCGGACAACGAAGTATAAGCAATTTCAAGAAACGTTGGCGAAGGCATTAGAATTGCTTTGTAGAGGGGACATGCATTTATCTCTAGAAGAAAGTCAAAAGTGGTCGGGCATCCTTCTTCCTTGGATTTTTGGAAATTATTCATCTGATACAATACGTAGTTCGGCCATAAATATCCTTTCATTGATTCTTGAAGACTACGGACCATCTTCTTTACCAATTTCTCAAGGATGGTTAGCTATTTTGCTAACCGAAATTTTGGCTTCCAGCAAAGCATCTGCTAAAGGAAGCATTCAACTAAAAAATTTCAAGGTAAAGGTCTACAGATGTTTTTTTTTTATACATATACTGCAAGTTTTAACTTTATACTAGCTCTGATTAGATTGTATTGTATCTACTTTATCCCTTTTTTCACAACGCTAGTTATTTTGCAGAGTCAAATTGATCAGTCAAACATTCTTTCCGCAACACAGATTGCTAATCAGTTAGCAGGCGCTGTGGTTAATCTAGCAGGAAATCAACTTTTAACGACAGATTCTTCTGATTCATTCCCTCTGGCAGATCTTCTTTCTCTGGAACCCTTTGCAGGACCTTCTAAAAATCTAAAGAAAGACAAATTGGCTCGATTTGATGCAGCAGATTCTGCATTAGCGACGCTTAAAGGAATAAAAGCACTGACTGAGATCTGTGCTGAAGATCCTTTGTTGCAGGACAAAATAGTTGATTTTGGGGTCTTGTGTCTGCTAAGACGGTTTTTGCTATCTGATGATTACGAGAGACTGGCTGCAATAGAAACATACGATGCATCTAGGGCCCTTGAGGCACAGGAACGATTGACAAATGCTCCTGGCAAAGCTGTTACGTCTGTTAGTAATGATTCATCTAGTGTACGTGTTCCACCTACTGCCCACATTCGGAGGCATGCAGCTCGACTATTAACTATCCTTTCAGTCCTTCCTAAAGTCCAGAAGGTCGTGATAGCAGATAATATTTGGTGTAAGTGGCTTGAAAACTGCGCTAATGGAAAGATCCCAGGTTGCAGCGACCTTAAAATGCAAAGTTATGCGAGGGCAATATTGTTAAATATATTTTGCAATCACCAAATCAGTGCAACCTCTGGTAATGATAGTAAAGTGTCTGACACAAGTACTGCAAGCAGAAAGGGTGATTGTCCCCGTTATAGTGAGATGTTATTTTTAATTAATCCTGAACAGCCACACTGGAATTGTCCAGAAAAGGAATATCGAAATACAGTTGTAGGGGATAAATCATCTTCAGATGTTGCTGATCCTATTGACAACGAAGGTATAGATGTAACCAGAGCTTCAAATAATGGTGACATATCGAGTGCTTTTGATGTATCTCACATTGCCTCAAACCCAGAGGTTCCTCTGTTTGATGTTGTGTTTGTACACGGTCTCCGTGGTGGGCCTTTCAAGACTTGGCGTATTGCTGATGACAAATCCTCAACTATGTCTGGGTTGATAGAGAAGATTGATCAGGAAGCAGGGAAGCAAGGAGCATTTTGGCCAGGTGAATGGCTTTCAACTGATTTCCCTCATGCTCGCTTGTTTACCCTCAAATACAAGGTTTGTTTTGAGCCTGATAGTAGTTGAAGGAAGGTTTACTTACTATGAATCTTTTCATGTAAACTCTTGATAAAATTAGATGAAAAAAGACACCGGCCAATCATTTCTCTTAAAATGTGGCATCAAACCTTGGAAATTCTTGTAATCTTATATTTTCTTTGGTGATTTCTAACTCTTAATGCAATTATTATGCAGACAAATCTCACACAATGGTCGGGAGCTAGTCTGCCTCTACAGGTCTGTACATTTGATTGGTCAAATTACTAAGTCGTGATCCCTTTCTTAGAAGTTCACATTGTTAACAATCTGCAAGTTTTGTGCTGAATATCATTGTTTGCTAACAAATAAATTTACTTGGTTTGGAAATGTTTAGGAAGTGAGTTCCATGCTATTGGAGAAGCTTGTGGCTGCAGGCATTGGGAATCGACCTGTTGTCTTTGTGACCCACAGGTTTATATAGGGAGGCATATACATATGTATGTTTAGTTTAACATGCACTAGAATTAATATGATAAGGACCATTTTTTTTTTTTTTGTTTCGTTATCTCTTCATTGTATTGATATAGACCAACACACTCTGAATGGTGTAAGGATGTATGATAGGTCAATGGTTAGGTATAATTTCTGTGGTCTAATCCATAGGTTAGTGATGGAACTAAAATCTCTACAATGGTTTGCTTCCTTTGAGGTAGAATTTGTGAGGATAGCTAACGTTTCAATTAAGTGAACTCTTGATGATTTTCACATCAAAAATTTGTTTTGTGCTCAAATGGGTATTTCAGCTTTGAAGACCTCAATCTTTGTTCGATTCAACTATTTATGCTGTACAATTAGATTCTTTAAATTTGTTTTTCTTAAGGTTGTAAGACATCCTTACAATTTGGGAAACTTGGCTCTATTATATTCTTATGTTTGCAGTTGTTTTCTTTTACTATTTGCCAGCATGAGTTGATACCAACTGATTGGTGTAAAAGGAATGAATTCTGGTGCTTTGTGGATTTACTTGGTAGATGATTGATGATTAGTAGCCAAATCAGTTGTAGAGTCTGTAATTGCTTATCTTTAAAAAGTTCCCCAAGCATTTTGATGAATAGGCTGAAATAGACAATAACTAAAGAAGTTAAAGAGAACAATACTCGTATAAAATTGTCAATTATTAGTAATCTTGAGCCTAGCATACATGCACCTAAAATCTATCTTAAGTGGTGGTCCCTCATCAGTAGAGGCAATAAGTTTTATCTTTTTTTTTTCCCTTTTTATCCCCCATCCGAACAATAAGTCTATCTAAGAATTTGATTCTCAATGTTCTTTGTCAATTCAAAGTACACTTGCACTATTAGCATTTAGACATGTAAGTAGCGTCTATATATTTCCCTCTCATATGACATTGTTTGCAGCATGGGAGGCCTGGTTGTCAAGCAGATTCTATATAAAGCGAAGGCAGAAAAAGTGGATAACCTTGTCAACAACACTGCGGGCGTTGTATGTTTCACTCAATAATTAGAGATTTAGATTTTAGCTTCTTCTATATTTTTTCTTTACGATGTTCTGTTTCCAACCTCCTGAGTCCCAATTCTGAGCTTGGTTACCTTGATTACAGGTGTTCTATAGTTGCCCCCATTTTGGCAGCAGACTTGCAGATATGCCTTGGCGTATGGGCCTTGTGTTTCGCCCAGCCCCAACTGTTAGTATACATGATTTTCAGAAAATTATCTGCTATTTTTTAACACTTTTGTTGATTCTCAAACTTTTTTCTCAAGTAATTTCTCGACACAAATAATGATAATGACTTTAGTTCTTGCTATTTGTAGATAGGGGAGCTAAGAAGTGGGTCTCCAAGACTAGTTGAGCTTAATGACTACATGCGTCATCTTCATAAGAAAGGGCAACTTGATGTCCTCAGTTTCTGTGAGGTAATAAATTTTCGCTCAAGTTTGTCAACTCTCTCTCTCTCTCTCTCTCTCTCTCTCTCTCTCTCAGTTGCATGTGCTTTTTGTGAACTTGATCGATAATTACTTTTGCAGACTAAGGTAACCCCAATAGTTGAAGGTTACGGTGGATGGGCTTTCCGAATGGAAATTGTGCCAATCGAATCAGCATATCCTGGATTTGGTCAACTGTTTGTAAGTGTTTCCTTAAATATTTCAAGAATTTAAAGTTTCTGATATATAAGAAAGAAAAGAAAATAATATTTACTCTTTAGATCACACAAATGCTTCTCAAGACTTACGAGTTCTATTATATGAATTAATTGTAGTGAAAGGCTGATATTGGTTCGCCTACTATTTAGCATTCATGTAGCTTCTTTACATGGTTCTGTTATTTGAGGATATCTTTTGCAATTCATGGAGGGTTTTTTTGGGTTCCTCTATTAGCCAACTTCCTTGAGTAAGTTATGTTTGTGTGCGCAATCATCTTGGTCGGGTTTTTTTTTTTTTTTTCCGAATCCCATCCAACGATACTTGATCACAGGTGTAGAAGCTGGGATACTTTTATAGTTTTGGGGTTTGAGATGATACATATAAGAGGTGCTGTAATATATTTGTAGGATGCGTGGTTGTGACCAGTATATTTTAAAACCCTATGGTATATTTTGTGACATGGGAAACATCAGTGTCGCAAAAATTACTGCAAGGATGTAAATGAAATTTGTGTAAACCATAGGGTACATGTTTGTCACAAACAGTTACACTACATGAAATTAATATGTACTGCCTTATTTGTCAAATCTGCAGCTTTCTAATTTGGCTCTTTAGTTCCTCTTTTCTGATTATTCTGGAAATTTTACAACAGGTATTAGAGTCAACCGATCATGTAAATTCCTGCAAACCTGTGAATCGCACCGATCCTTCCTATACGGAGACATTAGAGTTCTTACATAAATTGAAATCCCACTATACATGAAGAGCTGTTTTGGTGCGCACGCTCATGCATCCATACTTATTCATCACACTTTATTTTAGTTTAGAGTTGATCATAATGAGGTCGTTCAACTTTCTTCATTGAAGCCTCCGGAGAAATAATTACTCGAGGGTGCAAACCCGTCTGACTCAAATAACCTGTATAGCAAATGTCTAACCTGCTGGGATATACCTTGACGTTTCATCATCTCCCTCCCTTAATTGTCTTCCAAATTTACAGAACGTATATATTAGCCAGGCACACTACAGTTTTTCAGCTTATGCCTCATGCAGTACATCCATTGTGGGTCAAAGCTGTTTATTTTTTTTTTATAAATATCAATTAATTTGATGTTTTTTTGCCTTTTTGTGGGCAAGCTCACTTTTGGATAGATAGAGCTGTAAATTGATGTTGTATGTACTCTTTTGCAGACATTTTTTTTCTTTTTTGTGCTAAAAGTACTTTCATAGACTAATTAGTGCAAAGAAGTGAATCCAGGTAGTTCATACTTGTTCTGCATTTTTTATGTTTTTCTTGTGCCTTAATTGTGTTATGCTAGAAGCTGTTAGCTTGTTTTCACTGAGCTCTTGAAACATGTTTATTGACTTAGCTAACTGAGCATATAAATCAGATTGATTCACGTGGGCGATTTTCCCCATGAGATACTGGGCGGATCGGATGGGATGGGATGCAAATTCCACCTCGAACCTACACCATTGTGAACACTTACTTTATTTTATGGAATCTAGGTTACGATTGTCGGTATAGAATACATAATATATTTAGTCTAAATTGCTCAATGTATTGTTGAAACGATCATAAAAGCTAATTTATATTTTATATAAATATGAGATACAAATTGTTAAAAATAATCATATTCGTGTAATCAAATATCAAATAGGATATTGTAACCATCTGACATTGTATGATTAATTAATACCTTGTTTTTAAATTGTTAGCGACTAACAAAATAGCAAGAACAGATATTGTCTAAAACAAAAAACAAAGCACTTTTTGAAATTGTAGGTTCAAACTTTTGATTTCATAAATTGGACTTTTACAGCTGAAATTTCATAAAGTAGGGCAATTTTTGGGCATTATATTTCGAAACTTTAATTGTTTAAATTTTATTTATTTTTTTAAAACCCGTATATTGACCTAAATGACTAGTATAGTATGTTTCCCATGTTTCATAGAGTAATATTTGATTTAATATATTTTTTAAATTTTCAATCCAATTCTAAACGTTGATGTAAATATTCATTAATATTAAGAAAATAAATAAAATAAGAAATTGTCCCAATGGGCTCAATGGGCCTGGGCCGTACCATTGACAGCCACCAGCCCATTTAAAAGCAGACAAAGTTCTTACAAAATGCTTATCTGAAGTTTCAAACAGAAACAGGAGAATTCCAAAATTTGCAACAATGGGGGTTTTATCAGTGTCAACACCATCCCCCAAACCACTCTTCATGGAAAAGCAATTGCCTCTGAAGAAACTTCCTTCACATTCTTCACCTTCCTCCATTTCCTTTAAATTCTTCTCGAATCGCACAATTTCAATCAACTACATTGACGCAAACGCGATGAGAAACGGACGAGGATCTGTAATCTTGTGTTGCTCTAACTCTGTTTCTACTTCATCTCCGGTGACTAATGTTAATACTCTTCCGGTGATGAGGAAAAGGAAAAGGTATAGGAAGCTGTATCCGGGAGAAAATGAGGGGATTACTGAAGAGATGAGGTTTGTCGCGATGAGGCTTCGTAATATTAAAGGTAAATATACTCATAAGAGTGGAAGTGATAGTGAAGATTCAGCGAGTGATGGACGAGAACAAGGAGACGAGGAGTTAGAATCGGATGAAAATGGAGAGAGTTGGGAGCCGAGTATGGAAGGGTTTCTTAAGTACTTGGTGGACAGCAAGCTTGTCTTTAGTGCGATCGAGCGGATTGTTGATCAATCCGATGATGTAGCTTGTGAGCTTCTTTTTCCCTTTTCCTGGATTGATTTCAAATTATATTTGTTCCTCTTTTAGCCTACGTAAGCCTGTCTCTGTTAAGAGAAAAAAAAAGTTAGAGAAATGACAGTTTATAATTTGGGGTAAGTCATTTAATTTTGACGATATTATCATTGTTAACCTGAAATCCATAAGTATGATTTTTGTTCAGCCAAGTTTTGATCACTTGTCAAATCCATGAAATCAGTGAATAACTACGAGATCACTATGAATGCTAGCTAATATGTAAGAGCGGCAATGGGAAGAGATGAAGTTTAAGGATAATTGTTTATCATGTTATTATCCTAATTGATTATGATGTTTGTTACCATATACCATTTATTTGGGAATCGGTAGAAAAGTTTCAGAGAAAAAAAAATCATGTCAAAAGCTTACAAATTACAGCATATCTGTTCACAGATGCCTACTTTAGAAAAACTGGATTGGAACGTTCAAAGGGTCTGTCGAAAGATCTAGAGTGGTTTAGCCAGCAAAACATTGTGATTCCTGAACCTAGCACTCCAGGAGTTTCTTATGTCACATATTTGGAGGAACTTGCAGAGAAGAGTGCCCCTTTGTTCCTATGCCATTTCTACAATATATACTTTTCACACATAGCAGGTGGTCAAGTGATAACAAAAAAGGTATGTTTAAACTAGCATTTGTGCCATTGTTTTCCTATGGTGATGCTGTTGCTTTTCATTCACTAGTAACTATAGAGAGTTGCATTCTTGATATAGACGAAAGTTGCAATGATTTTGAGATGACTAATTTTTGTAGAGTTTGCTACATATACACTAGTTAAGTTTTAAGCTTGATGAAAACCCTTTCTTTACCGAGTGATAATTTTGTTGCGTCTTTCATAAACCTATCA
>JAYMTB010001615.1:0-10537 GCA_036897585.1 Francoa sonchifolia | reverse complement strand
GATAAAAATATTAATTAATAACTTTTTTGCTCCTTTGTGATTAATATAATTTATAAAAAGTTATCAAATAAATTTTAACCCAATTTACTGCATACAGAGTATGAATAAATAAATTTTGGGTGAAAATTGGAGAATTGTGCATGGCAAAAATAAATAAATTAAAAAGAATATTTTATTATTATAAACGGAGCTATTAGATTAGCTAACCTCCAAATAAATTGTAATTATTCCTTTATTTAATTGAGTTAAAAAATATATATTATATTCCACCGAAATGAAGCGCATAAAACGTACAAAAGTATTGTGAATGGTGACATACGACGTCGTGTTTGATGAGGTAATAAGTTGGCCGGATGTACACGTCTTATTTGCTGAGGTAACAATTGGGCTGCAGCCCAATTTACATGTTGGGCCGGATGTACACTACTATTTGCTGAGATAACAATTGGGCCGGATGGACAAACCGTTAGGCCCAAGTTGAGGTACACTGAAAAAGATCAACGGCAGCAACCTGATCCTGTAGCCATTTTTGAGGCTCTGAATCTTCTCTTGTCTCTTTTATCTTCGAAATATCTGCTCATGAGTATGAATGAATCCATTGATAAACCTCACTGCGAGAGCTCCATCACTATCGTATAAACTATATATACTTCTAGAATTTCTGTTGTGAACAGTTACTGGTATGGAAGCTGGACGGAATTTGCTTGTTTCACCTCCTCCATTTCCGCAAAGAACTCACGCTTCTGGTAAGGTTTTTTTCACTGCGTATGGCATTTCTTTGTTTTCATTATGTTCTTCGTTTATTATTTTCGTTATCCTGTTTGGCTGTTGAGAATTTGGAAGAAAATTGTATTGTACTGGAAATTTTGGAACGGCCGTTTTGAAAATGTTATATGAGATATGGAGTTGTATTTCTATTCCTAGATTTTGGTAGGGATTGAATGGAGTGTTTGTTGGACATTTAATTGAATTAGCATAGCAGGTATTGAGCTGATAGGGATGAGGAGTATATGTAGTGTTTGGTGTTGAGCTTCTGTGAATCTGAGTTTATATAGTTTGAAATTCTCTTGAGAGAAGTATCATATTTTGTCTGCTGTTAATGAAATAATTTCATTTTCTGCTCTTTAAAACATATGCTATGTGTCAGTGATTTTTGTTATGGAATTTGTTAGTTTTGGAAGCTTGAATTGTGTTTTGAGTTCCTTTCTGATACTGAATTTCTAATTGTTTGAAATCCACTATTGTGGTCATAAGTCTTGAGTATTCATTAGAAGGCATTGCATTTTGGTAATCTTGTGTCACTTTAAGACATAACTAACAACTGTAAACTGACATTTGCGTTCTGATGCTTCGTGTGCAAGAAGCACCTGCAGCTACCTCTATGCCAACAACCTCTCTTGCTCGAAATTTTCCAACTTCAGTACTTTTACGAGAGCAGCGTGAGGAGTATAGGATTCTCTGTCACATACTAAAGGAAGAAAGGACATCTGAGGTTAGACTTTGTTTGCTAGACATATGACAACTTATCCTCCCCTATTTAGTTACTGCAATGGTCTTGGTTATCCAAAAAAAAAATTGAATTTTTCTCATATACCAGAAAGACAAAATGGGCATGCTATGGTGATTAAAGGATTTATGTGCTCCCTCTCTCTAGCTTCTAGCTTCTAAACAATGTATCATCAATTTTGTGTTTTTACTATAGGCAACATTGGACATGAGGCAGATGCTGAATGGTGCAGTAGTCCAAGAGGAGATTTCTGATAACTCTGTTCAGTTAGTTCAGGACTTTGAACGCCGATTGCTTCAGTGGCCTGGTTTATGGCCTATGTAAGATGAATAAACTCTTTTCTCCTACTTACGGCTTGACTTTTTGGTGTTGCATTGCATACTTATATATTGCATACTCTATTGCAGTTTTCCATCATTACAAACAGGGGGAAGTCCATCCTCATCCTTGACAATGGAGCCTGTTACACCTACAACTGATGGTGAGAAGTCTGTGGGCACTGAATCATGTCTTGCAGCTGCCCTTGCCATGAAATCTTTGTCAGCTTCAAAACAAGCAGCCTCATTACTTAATGAATCCAAATTAGCTCGAGTTAATGGTGATGGTTTGCCTGCTCCTAGGTTAGCCTTTTCCTTATTTCCCTGTTATTTTCCTCTCATTTCCAGGTAAATTTGTTCAGGACCTAACATAGCAGAAACATTGTTCAGTTTGGATCCTGCCAGTTTGGTGAGTGTTCCACTCGACAAGGTGAGAATAGTGAGGTCAACACGGCTTTTAGAAAGGCGATCTAAGAAGAGGGTACCAAAGGTTGGGGTTCATGAAACTTTTCATTCTAGAAGAACCGACATAAAAAGGAAGTCAAGCGAAGGGTTTGATCCCAATGATCCCCTTCGAATGTTCTTATGGGGTCCTGAAACAAAACAACTTTTAACGGCCAAGGAAGAGTTTGAATTGATCGATCATATACAGGTTTATTTCTATCCTGTCGATTTGATACTACAGGTCTAAAATACAAAGATATATAATTCTTGTTAATTTATATACAGGATATGATGAAGTTAGAGGAAGTAAAAAGCAGACTTCTCTCTCAGTTTGGCCGTGAACCAACCTTGATTGAATGGGCTGAAGCTGCTGGGATTAGTTGTCGGGTCTTGCAGTCACAGCTCCACACTGCTAACAAAAGTCGAGAGAAGCTGATAAATGCAAATTTGCGCATGGTGGTTCACATTGCTAAACAGTATCTGGGGAAAGGTCTCAGCTTTCCGGACTTATTGCAGGTTAATTGAAATATTTTTTTTAAAAGTTTGAGACATGCCTCTCTTATCCATCCACCCAACAGCAAAAACACGGAAAAGAGTGTATTTCAAGCACATTGGTATCATATAGAGCACCTTGTTTATGAAACTTTGGCTGGCAAAGGTGACAAACTATTGTAGTCTCATGATATATTTTTTGATTCTGTTGTAGGAGGGAAGCATGGGTCTTATGAAAAGTGTGGAGAAATTTAAACCCCAAGCTGGTTGCCGATTTGCTACTTATGCTTACTGGTGGATAAGGCAAACTGTTAGGAAAGCAATATTTCAGCACTCCAGGACAATCCGTTTGCCGGTAATGACAATCCTATGGTTTTTCTTATTTTCAGAAGAATGTATACCATCTATTTTCAGGCTGATTCCTCTGCATTCCAATTTCTTTTATGAAAGTAAATTTTAAGAATATATGGGACTTCTGGATTTGATTGATGCATGTAAAGCAAGATAAACCCTTAACGCATGTTTCAGAAACTAACATATGATTTGCAGGAAAATGTATATACCCTGCTAGGCAAGGTTTTGGAAGCCAAGAAATCATGCATTCAAGAAGGAAATCATCGCCCAACAAAAGAAGAGTTAGCAAGACGGGTTGGAATTACAGTCGAGAAGTTAGAAAAATTGCTATATACGACTAGGATGCCACTTTCAATGCAACAGCCTGTGTGGGCAGGCCAAGATACCACTTTTCAGGTATTCTTGTTATTTTCATATTTCAGATATCGTTCATGTGCTGTCTCATATAAGCTATACTACTGGATCTCACCTCACAACTGATCAGTTGCATGCCACTCGAGGTGTAGCTGTTAATATGTACAACAGTTTTTTGTCAATTGATAGAAAGAATTATAACTACAATTGATACATATTCTTACTTGATAGTTGTAAATCATAACAATTTTTCATAACAAGATCGGGAATCAAAGGTTGTGACTCTTATGATTGCAGGAAATAATTGCAGACACTGAGATTGAGATTCCAGATATTAGCGTGGGAAAACAGATGATGAGGCGGCATGTGCGCAACCTCCTAAGCATTCTCAGCCCAAAAGAGAGGCGGATCATAAGGCTAAGATTCGGGATTGAAGACGGAAAACAGAAGTCCCTATCTGAAATTGGGGCCGTGTTTGGGTTATCTAAAGAAAGAGTGCGACAGCTGGAGAGCCGAGCATTGTACAGGCTCAAGCAATGTCTTTCCAGCCAGGGCCTCGGGGCATACACAGATTTGCTTGTTTAGATGTAGACATACAGACAGTCAACTCCAAGTTTTAAATTTCTGGTATCCGGAAACCGAGAATCAGCAGCTTCTGGATTTTGAAGGCAAATACGTCGCGGCGTCTTATCTTGCTGTGTCTAGTGACAGAAAGGGTGGCAGGTCCAGGTTCAAACTAGCATCGAAGCTATGTAAATGCTTCGAATTTGTAATTTAAGGTGTTTTTTGTGTATGATAAAAGAAAGGGGTGACTAATCCAGAATTCAAACTCGCCTCAAGGATATTAAAATGCTTCAAAGTTGTAATTTGAGATGTTTTGTTAATTGAAGAAAGGAAATTTGTATCATCCATACCAATTCGGTTGAAATATGAATCCTTTTTCAATGAGTTAAGACCCGGTTGTATATAGGCTTCCGACAAGTGAAGAATATCCTCTATCATCGAGTGTGAGACCTGCCTCTTTCATCTCATCGTACAACTTAAAAGCTTCATCCGATCTCCCTTCCTTAGATAATCCCGAAATCATGGCAGTATAAGTAGTTCTATCCCGAACTAAACCCTTCCGAGGCATTTCATTAAACAATTTCATTGCTTCATCTACCTTACCGAAAACACTTTCCCCGTGTATAAATATCGTGTATGTATAAGCATCTGGTATCAAGCCCTGGTTTTTCATTTCATTACTTAGTTTATAAGCTTCCGTCAGCTTCCCTTTCTTGATGTACCCATCGATTATAGTATTATAAGTAGTAGCATTCGGTCTCTCTCCCTTTTTCTCCATTTCCCGAAACAATCTCTCTGCTTCCACAAAGTTACCTTCTTTACAATATATATCAATAAATGTCGTATAACTCACTGTATTGGGAGCCACACCCATTTCTTCCATCGTGAACAACAACCTCTTTGCTTCTTCTAACCGATTCAATTTACATAACCCATTAGCTAATATGTTATAAGTAAATACGTCACGCTTAAATCCTTTCTTCTCCATGATTGCTTCTATCTTTAGCGCTTTATTCATCATCCCTTTTCTGCAATACCCATCCATCAGCGTATTCAATATAATCTGATTAATATCACTTCCATTGCTTTGCATTTCATTCACCAATAATTCCGCCGCCTCCATCTGCCCCACCTTGCATAATCCATCAATCAAAGCCCCATAAGTGTGAGCATTCGGAACAAGACCTCGTTGAATCAATTCATCGTGCAACTGAAATGCCCTTTTCATATTTCCTAATCTACAATGCCATGTAATAATCGCAGTATAAACATAAATATCCAATCCAATCTGATTCTCACGCATTTCATCAAACACCTTATCTGCATCTTGAATCTTTCCACAACGTGCATACCATTCAATCAAAAGCGTATACGATGCTACATTATATTGAACTTCATCCTTCTCCATCAATCTCAAGATCTCATTAACACCATCTGAATCCATTACTTTCACATATGCATTCAACAACGTATTATACGTAATTACATTCGGTTTAATCCCTCTACCAACTAGTTCATCCATAATTTCTCTAGCAATTCTAACATCTCCTCTCTTACACAACCCATCAATCACAATAGTCATCGAATAAACAGTAATTTCTACACCCGCTTCCATCATCCGACGAAAGAATTTGCAAACCAAATCCATATCACATCTCTTCATAGCAAGCAAACAAACAATACTAGACCTATCATCAATTTCAAACCCACTTTTCCTCATATAATCAAAAACTCTAATGGATTCCTCAAACATACAATTATCCGCATAAACCCTAATAAGCATATCACAAAACTTTGCCACAAATTTATGCTCACTACAAATTTTCTCAACCAAAGAAACGAAATCAATAACAGGGCAACGAAGATTACCATCAATTACAACAGAATTCAACACAATTTTCATATCCGCGAACTTCCGAGCTTCGTATAACCTACAAACGAGTGTTGTATGAGCTTGAAGATCAGGTTTGTGCGAAACGAGAGATTGGGTTTTCTGCAAAAACTTGAAGAAATTCAAGCAAGAATGAAGAGGGAGATTTGGTTTTGAAAGAATGAGATTGGTTATGTGGGGATTGAGATCGGCGAGCAGAGATTTTTGAAGGGGTTTATTGCCGGATTTGATTAGAGATTTAGCGATATTTTCAGCGATTTCCTCATCCGATAATGAAATGGGTTTCACTGGTTTGAAGATTTTGATGAGTTTCTGGGTACTCATCTTTGAAGAGAAAATCAAAATCAAAGATGGGTGAAATCCTTTGCGCTGTTTTGAATTCTGCAAGTTCAGATTTGGCGGGTATATATATGTTTGTGTGTGTGTGTGTATGAGTGTATATGTATGTATATGTATATACATATATATGTATGTATTTGTGTGTGTATATATATATATATAAAATAGATCTATACGTACATGTTTGTGATGAATTGTCAAATTTTGGCATCTTAGCTTTAGTAACGACGACTCACTATTACCCTATAAGCAAGATCCAAAAACATTATGAGATGACTTTGCTAACCTGTCTGAGCATTAACGGAAATATTGAATGTAATGGACTAATATTGCATGTAGTGGACTGAAGCCCCCGAGTGTTGAAGTATGAAAATGCGAGAAAACAAGAACTAACTTGCTTACATTAAGAAATTAGAATAGTATCACTGATACTTGTTAGCATAAGAAAACATTTGATAAATAATAGGATTAAGAAAACACGACAAAGTAATGGAGTTCTTTAATTATCTATAGCAAAATAACAATGTTTTCTTGTTCTGCTGGCCAAAACTAAAGAAATCTTGGCTCAAATATTATCCATCTTAAGATAAGAATTCCGGTTCAATCTTTAAGCAACATCATTACATGTAGAAGGAAGTTTAAAAGACAGCATAAATTTAAATGAAACCGACGAGGAGATAGATACAGTAGGATAACCTAACTGTAGAGGTCATCTTCGTCGGCTCCACCAGCCGAAGCTGCAAAAGGGTCTGATGCAGCAGTGGCACCAGTTGCAGAATCTGCAAACCTGAATTCAGTTCCAAACCCTCTTGATTGCTGCAATGTTTGAGCGAATGCTTGGTATTTGCGGATGTCTGCATCGCTCACACTCCTTCGTGCATACTTCATTGATTCCTCGAAATGAGCAGCCTTGATCTCTGATACTTCATCTTCTACATCCTCCTCCATGGCTTCGGGGTTTTCACTTCTTCTTTTCTCTTTCTCAATATCCTGCAGGAAATTCAAATATGTGTTATGCATAGAGATCGAGCATGTAGTACATAACTATGGATAAACTTCCGGCACAAAATGATACCTTCTCTATGTTCTCTCTGATGGCATATTTGCAGGATCGCTGACATATTTCAGTAATATCAGCACCACTGAAACCTTGGGTGTACTTGGCAAGAGCTCGAAGGTCAACATCTTTTGAGACTGGAGATTTCCTCAAGCAAGACTTGAAAATTTGAAAGCGAGATTCCTCGTCCGGGAGAGGAATATAAATGAGCTGATCAAGTCGGCCTGGACGCAGAAGTGCAGGATCGATAATATCTGGTCTGTTGGTCGCCCCAATGATGAAAACGGTTTTCTTTGCGGACATGCCATCCATTTCTGTCAGAAGTTGGTTCAAAACCCGGTCAGCTGCACCCCCAGCATCTCCTGAACTGCTTCCTCTCTGCAAGAAATGGCAGAATCCAGCATAAGCCAGAGCCCTTGAACAAGACTATTGCAACAATTATCTAAACTATGGGTAGACGTTCACCCACAATGAAACATGTGATTAGAATTATTCATGAAATATCAACATCTCTTCTTCCTTTTTCATGTTTTTTATTAAGTCCCAATCAAGCAATGGTATATAATCTAAATGGAGCTTATCACGAACCTGAGTAGCAATTGAATCAAGTTCATCAAAGAACAGGACACAAGGAGCAGATCCACGAGCCTTGTCAAAGATTTCACGTACGTTGGCTTCACTCTCTCCAAACCACATTGTAAGCAGCTCAGGACCTTTGATACTGATGAAGTTGGCTTGACATTCATTGGCAATCGCTTTGGCCAATAGAGTTTTTCCACATCCGGGAGGACCATAGAAAAGAACTCCCTTTGAGGGTGACATTCCGAACTTCTCAAATTTCTCAGGATGCTCCACCGGGTATTGAACAGTCTGCATGGCATATTCATCCATTAAGAACAACATATTCTTACCAAATTTTTTTTAAAAAAAAAAAAAAAAAAAAACATATGTAGTTGCATATGATGCGACATAATAACAAATCTGCATTTACCTCTTGAAGCTCTCTCTTAACATTCTCAAGACCACCGATATCTTCCCAACTGACATTAGGCACTTCAACAACCTGGACCATGAAAAAAAATCATTAGGGACCGCATTAACTGAAGAAACTTGAGGTTTATTAAAATACTATCATAAACTTACAGTTTCACGTAGTGCGGATGGATTGCTAGTTCCAAGAGCAGTTTGGAAATGCTCGTTTGATACTGCCATTGAGTTCAGTATCTCTGCATCTATTGACTCGTCTTCCAAATCAATCACATCCATCTTCTCTCTGATACATTGAAGTGCAGCCTCAGTACATAAAGCTGCTAGATCAGCACCAACATAACCATGTGTGTTCTTGGAGATTTTCTCTAGATCAACCTGTTCAATAAATAAAAAAGAACAAAGGATTAGAAAAAATTTGACAGAACCATTACATACAACTAGAAATGGATATTGAAAATTAGCAAGAAGAAATAGTCTTTTACATCTTCAGCAAGCTTCATGTTTTTTGTGTGGATGCGAAGAACCTCAAGGCGCCCAATTTCGTCTGGGACACCAATGTCAATTTCACGATCAAATCTGCCAAACCTTCTCAGAGCAGGGTCAATGCTGTTGGGCCGATTTGTAGCCCCCATAACAATAACATGGGCACGAGATTTCAGCCCATCCATGAGTGTCAAAAGTTGGGAAACAATCCTCCTCTCAACTTCTCCATGTGTCTTCTCTCTCTTTGGAGCAATTGAATCAATCTCATCAATAAAAATTATGGAAGGTGCATTCTTCTCTGCTTCCTCAAAGGCCTTCCTGAGGTTGCTTTCACTCTCCCCAGCCAATTTGGACATTATCTCTGGTCCGTTGATACAAAAGAAGAAGGCACCAGTTTCATTGGCAACAGCACGAGCAATCAGGGTTTTCCCAGAACCAGGAGGTCCATACAATAAAATACCTTTAGGTGGCTTAACACCAATTGACTTAAATAGCTGTGGATGCCTTAGTGGGAGCTCCACTAACTCTCGAATCTGAGCCATCTGTTTTCTAACACCACCAACATCATCATAACCAACCTCATCTAACCTATTTTCATCCTCTCTTCTAACGGGCTCTCCCTCACAGAAGATCTCAGTGTCAGGAGCAACCACACAGTACTCAGCAGGTTCAGTCTCAATAACCTTGAATTCAACACTTCTCATTCCACCTCTCACAAGGAAGAAATCACCCTTCCTCACTGGGCGGTAAGCCTCCAAGAAATAAGCTGCCAACATAGAAATCATAATTCAGCTATACGCACCCCAAAAGACCAGTAAATCACACAAATTACCAAAAGATCAAAGCTGACTCTTTTAACCAGGCAATTGAAGTTTTCTAATGATTTATATAGAAAACCATAACTATATCATGAAGAAGGCATTTAACTAATTAGTTGCAGAAATCAAATATAGAGTATGAAAAGTTGGAAGTAAGCTTACGTTTCAGGTATGCGTCAAAGAGGTTTCCAGTGACCCCTTCAATAGTGTCATCCACAGGAAGAATGTGGACTCGCTTTCCGTATTTGACATCAGCACACTGATGAACAGAAACAACATCCCCGAGCCTAACCCTCAGGTTTGTCCTCACAACCTTGTTCATCCTAATCTTTGGTTCCTCGCAGGTATCATCAGCAAGGGCAATGCAGATAGTATCTTTTCTTTTCTTGCCCTAAACCCAAAAAAACAAAGTAAGGAAGATGAAAGACACACGGGAAGTAATGAATAAGTTGTTATAATTATTACTAATCTCAATACCATCTAACACAGTCCAACCACATTCAATCATACTTCCACAACATCAGATTATTAAAAAAAAAAAAAAACAATTATTTAAGATGAACATCCATTATATTAAAAATTTTAGAATGCATATCATATCTGAATTAGAATCGTGGCTAATTCATATTGAAAAAGAATAACAAAACAATGCAAATTTCTCGCATGGTGCATAACAATATATGAACCCCAACTTAAAAGAGAAAAAAGGGGGCATGTGCTAAGTCTGGCATCATGTTCGTATTGGAAAATTTAGGGAAAACCCAACAGTTGGCTATCAAAGCTCTAACAATATGCATATATGTTACCAAGTAGGAACATATTACTTAAAACAAAAGTTTGATCCCGAAGGCCAACCAGTTCACACATCCCAAACCGCACTACAAATACATAAAACCATATAACACAGTATTAACTCCCAGTCAAAAC
>JAYMTB010001614.1:0-10538 GCA_036897585.1 Francoa sonchifolia | reverse complement strand
TTACTGCTAATCAAAATCAGTTCATATTCATATTGTTTGCAATCTGTTTCGCGAAAACAAAAGCCAGAATTCGAACAATTAGTAGCCATGTTTTGTTATTCTAATTGCTTATGCAGTAGATGATTATGATTTTCAGATACGTCGTGTAAGCATCAATAATGCTTGAAATAAACCATTAACCTATAGTGAATACATGTGTGTGGGATGCATATTAAATTTGAGCTCAAGGTTGTCGTGATTCCATATATTAAAGTATTCGAATTAGCATATGTTATGCATCCTACTGGTTAGGAAACATTACAAAACACTATGCTTATTGTATGTCAATTTATATGAATATTTACTGATTTAAATATGCTTATTTATTTGCCATGTGAAACACATGAAAGTTGATTGGAATGCTGAAGATGGGATTCCCACTTTTTCCACTTTGGTATATATAAGATGCCATAAGGGTGTGACTCAAACAACCAAAATTGAATTCTTCTTTCTACATTTGGCAGAGAAAAAAAAATGGCTTTCCATGCTCGTTCCATTAGCATGCCATCTGGATCTCACCCTCTTGATCTCAGTATTGAGGATCAATTGAACAGGCTGAGGGTCTCAGAAGCAACATCTTGTTCATCATCATCTTTGATATGCAAAAACTTGAGTGGCATCCATAATTTGCATGAACGTGTTTACAATCTTCTAGAATTGTCATCCACCCAACAGGCTATCTCCCATGAATCAGACAACAAACTTGTGGGAGATGTGTTGGATGGATCTCTCAGGTTATTAGATTTGTGTGGTATAATTAAGGATGTTTTCTCACAAATGAAGGCTTGTGTACAAGATCTTGAATTATCTCTCCGAAGAAGAAATGGTCGGGAATCCAGCCTAGAAAGTGAAATTCAAAAGTACTTACTATCCAAGAAGAATATCAGTAAAACAGTTTCCAAGTGCTCTGCAAACTTGAAGAGATTGCACAAGTCCAACTTGGTACTCTTAAACACAGACAATGAACTCTCTTCCATGGTTGGAACACTTAAAGACGTTGAATCAGTCAGTCTTACAATGTTTGATTCCCTTTTGTATTTTGTTTGCCCAGCCAAGGAAAAATCAAAGTCAGTCGGGAAATCCTTGGTATCAAAGTTCATCCAATCCAAGAAAATAATTCCTGAAGTTGATAATGGTTTCGAGAACATAGATGCTGCTTTGGTTGGTCTAAACAAGCAAAAATCACAAAAGGGTATTGAAACGATGCAACTGCAGAATGTTCAGAAGGGTCTGCAGGCATTGGAATCAACCATACAAGAACTCGAGGAAGGATTAGAGTCTGTTTTCAGACAATTGATTAAGAACAGAGTGTCCCTTCTCAACATTCTCAACCACTAGCCAATGTCCTTAAAAATTTAGGGACATTTTTTTTATCTTGTAAAATCTGATGGCATCCTATATTTCGTAAAAAGGCTTGCCTGCAGCTTTTATATACATATTTGTACAAAGGGTAATGACATACAAAGTAATATGAAACTTGGTTCGATACAAAATCTTCTTTCATTTATATCCTGTTTTACTTTCAATTACAAAGCTATGAACACACAATATGAGCTAAAACCTTTTTCATCAATTTCATTGGTCAATTACTCAAAGGTTTTATTTCAGATCCAGCTGAAACAGAGACAATGCGAAAGACATTGATCAGTGATCATATAACAGTTAATGCTTTGGACTGCATCAGTTTATCAGCTTTTAGAAAGTCAAGAAACTGACCACATCCAAAAAAGAGCTGCAGCCACTGAAAATTCAGTTTTACTATTTGAAAGGTATTTCTACATCAAGACTTTGTGATTGACTTCAAACTGTCATATCTTTGAGAAAAGTCACTCCACTAAGTATTATATCATGATGATCAAAAGGAAAAAGAATGGATAATCATGAAACTGCATTTGTGGATCCACTTTATTGAAGTGCATCATTCATTCACCATATGATTAGTTTAACATATTGAAATTTGAAGGCACTACAAAAAGACTGATAGTGGATGATGATTCTCTCTTATATTCGATCAAGAAGGATATGAGCTTGAGCATGTTTTTTTGAAGCCTTATCTGCCATTGGTTTATGCAAGGGAAACTGTACTTTTAATCGAAAAAGTTTGAAACTTTGAGAAGCATGATACTCGTGCGAATATTATTGAAAAATATCAGTATGCATATTATATGTTAATTTATGTGAACAATACTAATTTACTTATATTTTCCATGTGAAACACATGAAAGCTAATGGAATTTCCACTATCTGCCCATTTCCCATATATAAGCTTCCATAAGGGTATTAGCTAAATATTCAAGATTGAATTGTTCAAATTCCAGAGAAAATATGGCTTTACATGCTCGTTCAATTAGTTTGCCATCGACATCTCACCCTCTTAATCGCAGTATTGAGGATCAATTAAACAAAATATGGAGCTTGGAAGCAACATCCTGTTCATCACCATCTATGATATCCCAAAACTTGAATGGCATCCAGAATTTGTATGAATGTGTTAACAGTCTTCTAGAACTGTCATCTACTCAACAGGCTATCTCCCTCGAAGCAGATAGCAAACTTGTGGGAGATGTCTTGGATGGATCACTTGGTTTATTGGATATGTGTTGCACAATAAAGGATGTTTTCTCACAGATGAAAACTTGTGTTCAAGATCTCGAATCATCCCTTCGAAGAAAAAACTGTAGAGAATCCAGCCTAGCAAAATACTTCATGTCCAAGAAGAATATCAGTAGAACAGTTTCCAAGTGTTTTGCTAACTTGAAAAGAATGCAGAAATCCAACTCGGCACTCTTAGAAGGAGACAGTAACCTAAAAGCTGTGATTAGCAAACTTAAAGATATTGAATTAGTCAGTCTTACAGCATTTGAGTTCCTATTGTCATTTTTATGCCCAGCTGCAAAATCAAAGTCAATTGCGAAATCCATGGTATCAAAGTTCATCCAATCCAAGAAAGTATTTTGCGAATCCAATAACCCATTCGAGACAATAGATGCTGCTTTGGTTAGTCTAAACAAGCAAAAATCACAAAAGGGTAATGAAGCAATACAACTGAAGAATGTTCAGAAAGATCTGCAGGCATTGGAATCAACCATTCAAGAATTTGAGGAAGAATTAGAAGGTGTCTTCAGACGCTTGATTAAGAATAGAGTATCCCTTCTCAACATTCTAAACCACTAGCCAATATCCCTATATAAGATCTTGTAAAGTCTGATGGCATCCCTTATTTTCAAAGGGGGGGGTTGCCTGCAGTTTTGAATGTACAAATGATTAGTGATGTATATACCCTGTTTTGAAGTTATAAACTTCAATAGATTTGGCTTGCTTTCATCAGTATATGAAAAACCTGACGAAATTGCAGCATATTACAATTTGAAAGGAATTCTAGTATAGGATGAAGAACCTGTAGCATGGAATTGCATTGGTGGATCTTGCCCAAAGAAAGACTGTTCAATCCAAATTTGCATAGGATCAAAATTTCCATGATTTTATAATGCGTCAGAGTTTAATTTTGATTTGTCCAATTTGTTTGAGAACCAGAGTAAATTTGGTTCCATGTTTACATCGAAATGTTTGGCGGCGGCGGGGGGGGGGGTCATGGGATGAGAGTCGTTAGGGTTAAGGAGTCGAAGGTGAAGCTGCAGAGTACGGTGGAGAGGGAGAAAAGGAAAATCGGGAGTGAGTGAAACTACTCTTTTACCCTTCCTTAAAACCTTTATCTCTCATTCTGGGGAATGCACCGGGTTGGATTGCCCGGTTCTATCAACGTTTTGGGCCTTCGGGCCTTTTCTTGGAAAGTAAAGTTTTGGGTTTATAAAGGCCCGTGGGCCGTAGATTAAAACTAAGCCCACGAAGACTTTAAAGGAAATACAATATAATTGTGACACGTAGCATTTAATATGATCGACACTTGTCGTATTGGTAATATGTGATGAATTTAATATTGACATATTTCTTAAAAAATTACAATTAAATTGTAAATATTTATGTTCCCAAGACTACATGCCAATGCCATTATTACCTATTGATCCATTTCATAATTTAATTAATTCCTTGTTCAACAAAAATTCTCAACCACTCTACCTACATTTTGAAATCTCACTTACCACTAAAACACTTCATTTTTGTACTAATAATAGCATAAATTGATCTTCCTAATCAAAATAATTAATAGTAGGACTAGAGACGATCTCAATCTTTTAAAGATTAGGTTCAACGTTCATTTTTAATTTAATTTTATTCGTAAAACTTAATTTTAAATTTTCAGTCTAATAATAAACTGTTCAACTCATGAATTCAATGAGTTAGTCTAGTGACACTGTAATTTCGTATTCAAATATCGTGAGAGTGCGGAGGTTACAAGAAGAAAAAAAACTATCATGCTCTCCCATTTGGAGCCTTAAATGATAATAAAGAGATGGGGACTGAATATTCAGAATCTTAAATTTGGTACAAAATGAGCAAATAACATGGAAGTTTCATACATACCCTTCAAAAACAATAGCCAACACAAAAGTAGGCTTACATTTCTCTTTCTTTAGGTGTCCCATCTTTCATTGGTCCTATTTTTCTAATCCCCCCTTCCCCACTCCCTTCAAATTCACCCCCAACCCTCCCAAATTTCTCATCAAAATCACTTTTTTCTCAAAACCCATTTCAACAAAACAATCACTTTCTCTTCATCATGGATCGACAAAAAACCATTCTACTGGGAAAATACGAAATGGGTCGAATTTTAGGCAAAGGAACATTCGGAAAAGTTTACTATGGCAAAAGCTTAAGTAATGGTGAAAATGTAGCAGTCAAAGTGATCAACAAAGATCAAGTGCAGAAACAAGGATTAGTGGAACAAATTCAGCGAGAAATCTCAGTGATGCATTTAGCCAAACACCCAAACGTCGTTGAATTGAAAGAAGTTATGGCGACCAAAAAGCATATCTTCTTCGTTATGGAATATGTTAGAGGAGGAGAATTATTCTCTAAAATCGTCAAAGGAAAATTCAAAGAAGATTATGCCAGAAAATATTTTCAACAATTAATTAGCGCGATTGATTTCGTTCACAGTCGCGGAATTTCTCACCGCGATTTGAAGCCTGAAAATCTCCTTTTGGACGAAAATGGAAATCTGAAAATTTCCGATTTCGGCTTATCGTCGTTGCCTGAGCAGTTATGGAACGACGGATTGCTTCATACTCAGTGCGGAACTCCGGCGTATATTGCGCCGGAGGTGTTAAGGAAGAGAGGCTACGACGGTGCAAAATCGGATATTTGGTCTTGTGGAGTGATTCTGTATGTTCTTCTTGCTGGATATCTGCCATTTGAGCATGAGAATTTGAGTAAATTGTATCGTCAAATTTTCAAGGCTGAATTTCAATTTCCGACATGGTTTTCGCCTGAATCGAAACGGTTAATTTCGAAGCTTCTGGTAGTTGATCCAAATCGGAGACTAAACGTTTCTGCAATCATGCGAAATTCGTGGTTTAGAAAGGGGATCTGTAAACCTAATTCAATTTCAATCGAAGACTCCTCCGCCATGGAATCCGAAACTACAGATTCAAAATCAGAATCTAAATCGAAATCGCCGCGATTTTACAATGCATTTGAGTTTATATCATCGATGTCGTCAGGATTTGATTTATCGAATTTGTTTGAGGATAAGAGGAAATCTGGATCGACGTTCACGTCGAGGTGTTCGGCGGCGGCGATTATGGTTAAATTGGAGGCGGTGGGGAAGAAATTGAATTTCAGAGTGTTCAAGGTTAAGGATTTTAAGGTGAAACTGCAGGGGATGGTGGATGGGAGGAAGGGGAAACTGGGAGTAACGGCGGAAATTTATGAAGTGGCGCCGGAACTGGTGACGGTGGTGGAGCTTAATAAGGCTGACGGAGATAGTCTTGAGTATTATAAATTTTGTGAAGAGGATGTTAGGCCTGCCATTAAAGATATTGTTTGGAGTTGGCAAGGGGAAAATAATAACATTAACAAGTAACTAAATATATTATAGTACTAATCCTAATTAGTTTGTGTTTATTTCTAATGTAATGTCAAAGGATTAGTTTTACTCGATGTATTTTGGTGATCGAGTGTTTGATTAGGGTTTTAGGGTTTTGTAAAGTTTACATTGATCGTTTAATTGTACTACTTTGAGTTGTACTACGATGATGATAATGATATATATATTATACTTTTGGATTTGAAGTTTATACATTGAGTTATTTTTTGTTCTTTGGTCGGAGATTTGAAGATAATTGTTGGTATTCTCACGTATATTGATATCGGAGAATTTGTAAGTTAAAATAAATGAGAAATTTGCTTCATCATACTATTAGTGGAACACTCGGGATTCTACAAAAATTAGCATACATTAGTTTTTCAGTAAAGAAATAGTCTTTGTAATTTCATTTTGAATCGTTCTATTGCAAAACTAACAAGATGAGTTGACATTTTGACTGGTAGTTAAAAACTAATTGCAGTAGAGAAGATTTAATCATAAAAATCTAATATGTTTGTAACATACGTGGTGCGAGCTCTGCTACGTGCCCAATAAAAAAAATATTACATGAAGACAACAAAAGGGAATGAAAAGGGGAAAGAGGGTTTCTAAAAATAGAATTGACAGAGGAGCACGTGAAGAGAAGAATGGTAGTTATAGTTAGGTAGTTGACAGTTACAGAGCATCACTATTATTATCGAAAGTGATACTGTGGCAGGTGACGGTGCCGGCCTCCAAAACCATCTCTCGGCGGAAGGGCTGTTGTGCGACAGGGATAACAAGTGTTTACAGAAATTCATTATTTAATGCTCGAATGTCGATTCACAACTTCATTTCAAACACTTGTCGCTTTCTTCGCATCTTTGAATTATGATATTCATCGCATGTCGATTCACCCTCGCTATCGTGGACATGCAAATTCAACTCGTGCTTTATGACAATCACTCTCCCCTTTAAACTCAGTGTTAAAACAGATTTTTAAGCAATATTGATTGACATTATTATTTACTGTTTTGTCTTCCGCTTATCATTATAATTTGGAGATTATATTAGAAATTATACAAAATATATTTTTGATAATATCGGATAAATATTATCATAATTTATTAGAAATATGAAAACTAGAAAGATTTGATTTTTGAATTAAAGATATTTTATTTGAAAATATTTTTAATTATATTTTCCAAATATTTATGAAAATTGGATTTTTGAATGAAAATATTTATGAAGATATTTTATTTGATCCAAATAATCATATTTATGAAAAAATATTTTATTTGATCAAATTATTTGAAGATAATTTTTCCCGGATATTTATGGAAAGATTTAAATTTTAAAACTGAGATATTTTTGATATATTCTCTAATCTATTTAAAAGGAATTATTCGGTTCATTCATGTTTAACTGAAATTAATTTATAAAAAAGTTCCGCTTTACACGAAGATTTTCAGTTCGATTACACGTCGTTAATGAAGACGTAACATGCCAACGAATTTTTATTCATATCGTTAGCTTGTTGTTGTTGTGTAATAAGTTTTCCTACTTTCTTTAGGGAAGTAGAGGGAATAATAAGAGACTTGTTTCTAGGTTTTACAATAAGTGTTTTCGTCTGATTGCGGCATCAGTGTTAGGAGGGAGTCTGAAATTTGTATTAGACCGAATTGGTGTATGTAAAACATTATTTTAGTGAAACTTGATTGAAACTGGGCGAGACCCCGCAGACGTAGGTGTGAGCACCGAACTGGAGTTATGTTTAAGACATTTTAGACGTAGGTTATGTTGCTTACTATTCTGACTATTTGAATAGTGTTATAGTAAGGGGGAGTTTAATGATGTTGTCTTGTTTCCATGACTTGCTTTTTGTTGATGTGGCATTTTGTCAAAAAATGCCAAAGGGAAAACAGGTTTTTAAGTAACACTTATTGACAGTATTTTTGAAGGTTTTGTTTTCCACTAATTATTCTGATTTGAAGATTATATTGGGAATCATACGAAGTATATTTTGTGATAATATCGGACAAATATTATCATGATTTATTTCACGTTTGGAAACTATAATTAAAGGAAAGATTTGATTTTTGAATTTAAGATAATTTATTTGAAAATATCTTTTCAAGATATTTATGAAGATTGGATTTTTGAATGAAGATATTTATGAATATATTTTATTTGATCAAAATAATCTTTCCCCATATTTATGGAGAGATTCAAATATTATTGAAAATATTTTATTTGATCAAATTATTTGAAGATAATCTTTCTCGTATATTTATTGAAAGATTCAAATTTTGAACCGAGATATTTTTGAATTATTCTCTAATCTATTTAAAGGGATTATTCGGTTCATTCATGTTTAACTGAAATGAATTTATCAAGAAGCTGCGCTTTACACGAAGATTTTCAGTTCGATTACACGTCGTTAATGAAGACTTAACATGTCAACGAATTTTTATTTGTATCGCTTGCTTATTGTTGCATAACAAGCTTTAGGGTAGCAGAGGGAACAATAAGTGTTTTCGTCCGATTGCGGCATCAGTGTTAGGAGGGAGTCTGAAATCTGTATTAGACCGAATTGGTGTATGTAAAACATTATTTTAGTGAAACCTGATTGAAACTGGGCGAGGTCCCGCAGACGTAGGTGTGAGCACCGAACTGAAGTTATGTTCAAGACATTTCAGACGTAGGTTATGTTGCTTACTATTCTGACTATTTGAATAGTATTATAGTAAGGGGGAGTTTAATGATGCTGTCTTGTTTCCATGACTTGCTTTTTGCTGATATGGCATTTTGTCAAAAAATGCCAAAGGGAAAATAGGTTTTTAAGTAACACTTATTGACAGTATTTTTGACGGTTTTGTCTTCCACTAATCATTTCTGATTTGAAGATTATATTGGGAATTATACGAAGTATATTTTGTGATAATATCAGACAAATATTATCATGATTTATTAGAAGTATGAAAACTAGAATTAAAGGAAAGATTTGATTTTTGAATTAAAGATATTTTATTTGAAAATATCTTTAATTATTTTTTCCAGATATTTATTTATGAAGATTGGATATTTGAATGAAGATATTTATGAATATATTTTATTTGATCAAAATATTTTTTCCCGATATTTATGGAAAGATTTAAATATTGAAGATATTTTATTTGATCAAATTATTTGAAGATAATCTTTCACGGATATTTATGGAAAGATTCAAATTTTGAACCGATATATTTTTGAAATATTCCTTAATCGTTCTAATGGTATTATTCGGTTCATTCATGTTTAATTGAAATTAATTTATCAAGAAGTTGCGCTTTACAAGAAGATTTTCAATTTGGTTACACGTCCATTAATGAAGACTTAATATGTTTTTATTCGTATCGCTTGCTTGTTGTTGCGTAACAGGCTTTCCTACTTTCTTTAGGGAAGTAGAGGGAACAAGAATAGACTTGTTTCTAGGTTTCACAATAAGTTTTTCGTCCGATTGTGGCATCATGTTAAGAGGGAGTCTGAAATCTGTATTAGACCGAATTGGTGTGTGTAAAATATTATTTTAGTGAAACTTGATTGAAACTAGGTGAGGCCCCGCAGACGTAGGTGTGAGCACCGAACTGAAGTTATATTTTAGACGTTGGTTATGTTGCTTACTATTTTGACTATTTGAATAGTGTTATAGTAAGGGGGAGTTTAATGATGTTGTCTTATTTCCATGACTTGCTTTTTGCTAATGTGGTGTTTTGTCAAAAAATGCCAAAGGAAAAACAGGTTTTTAAGCAACAGTGGTTGACAGTATTTTTGACGGTTTTGTCTTCCGATTATCATTCTGATTTAGAGATTATATTGAGAATTATAAGAAGTATATTTTGTGATAATATCGGACAAATATTATCATGATTTATTAGACGTATGAAAACTAGAATTAAAGGAAAACTTTTATTTTTGAATTAAAAATATTTTATTTAAAAATATATTTAATTATGAAAATTAGATTTTTGAACAAAGATATTTGTGAAAATATTTTATTTGATCAAAATAATCCTTCCGATTATTTATGGAAAGATTCAAATATTGAAGTTATTTTATTTTATCAAATTATTTGAAGATAATAATAAATCTAAGTTATTTGATCAAATATTGAAGATAGTAGTAGAGTAGAAAGACGCATTTATCTGAGTTGAATCGACCATTAATGTAATAGCAAATAACAATAAACTGCATACAGTGAGGCTCCATCAAACGAACAAAAAAAAGATCTAAGAATGAAACTCATTTCAAAAGATCATCTAAACTAGGTCGACTGTAACTCAGTGAGACTTCACATGCTGCTGCACCACATTCAGACCTTCAGTTTCCTCACCGTAGTCCTACAACCACACATGTAAAAACATGTCAGTTTGAATACAAACGAGCTTGATGATATGACATGTACTATATTCGAAACAATACCTTAACAACCACACAAGAGCAACCGACAACCTTCCTTGCCTTGCCCTCAGAATCAATCTTACATAGCTGCATC
>JAYMTB010001613.1:0-10543 GCA_036897585.1 Francoa sonchifolia | reverse complement strand
AAAAACAAAATCAATCTAATGAAGATAGCTCATATAAAGAAGATCGAAAATGTATGTAATGCAGACCTGAGCGGCGGAGAAACTATGGGCACGCCATTTATATAGAGATTTGGAGAAGAAAGTATCAAAATTCGAAACCCTAATTCGCATTTCTCGTTAGGGCTTGAAGGAAGTATGTTACTTCGTTAGATATGGGCTGGAATGGGCCAGGCCCATTAATGGGATAAGCCAAGCCCATTATAAAATAAACCCATGATCCAATTCATTCCATTTGCCTTGATAAAAAACATTTCTATTTAGGTCTCGTTAACTGCTCTGTTAACACTACAATTACTCACTTAAATGCTTAAATGCAAGTTATTTACTAGTATACTTTGTCTTTTGTATTAGTACGTATATTTAAATCTATGTCAATTTCGAATGGTATCCAAAATGATAATTTTACAAAATTAACAATTTTAATTAATTGTTTACTGAACACCGAATACTTTAAAAATTAACTTTTACTTTTTATTTTACCAAACACTAATTTAAAACAATTTTAAAATCAGCTTTTACAAACAGATTTTAATAAGTTACAGCAATGTCAAACTAGTCCTTAATACGAGACAAACTTTATAATCACCTCAATTTATAAAAAGGATATTTTCGTATTATTAAATCAAAAAAATTCGAAAACATGTCACCATTCACTATTATAAATTTTAAATATAACTTTCACCTGTTCACAAAATACAATACTTAATTTTTAAGTTGTAACTTAACTAACTCATATGCATCCAATTCACTGAATAATGCAATTCCAAAAGTTGTAAACCAAGTTGCCTACTAAAAACCAAAACAAACCCAAATACCTAAAATTCAAAAATAATAACATATTTAATTTGAACCTCTTATAAACCAAAAAGTATGAAAAGGAATCCCAATCCATAACCCTACCCATACAAACTCAAAAACAAGAAAACCCACCATTCCAATTTTGTCACTTTCCCCCAAATAAAAAAACTATTGGCTTACATAATTTAGCCCCACAGAACCACCAAACTCTTCTTTGGCCCTTAACCCTTCTTCCCTATTCAAAAACCCTATCCAAATTTCCCATTTTTTCATACCAAAATTTCCACCATGAATTATGATGATCATATGCCATTGCCTCTACCGCCGTATCGGAGAAAAAACCCGAGAATTTTAGTGAGTGATGAGTATCAAATTCCTTTACCTCCATGTTATTTTCAAACTCCTAAGAGAAATTGTTCGAAAAAAGGGTTGATTAGGAGACAGGAGGAAGATCCGTTTTTGGCTGCCTTTAAGCATTGCACGAAAAGTAGTAAGACTAAGAGTTTTGGTAATGATGGATTTTGGTTTAGTAAAAGCTTAGCAAGTTTTTCTTGTAAGCGTTCGTGTAGTGTTAGGGATGATAATCTAATTAGGATTTCTCCTCGTCCTAATTATTAGATGTTTATGTTGTTTTATTGTTGTTTGCCTATTCATTATCTAAAATTAATTTCTTATGTTCTTGTTTTTGTCGAAATTTATTACAAAGACTGAATTCAGAATTTCATTTGAAGCATATCGATTAAGATTTGTCTATTCTCATATACAATCTGTTGAGACAATATCTCTGGGACCTTTTCTAACGTACACAGAGTTGAGTTGGTAAACATCAAGTCACGAGATATATGATTTTTTACTATTTCGACTTGTTTGTTAATAGTGCCAAATTTTTGTTTAATTAGCAAGCCAAATGTTATATTGACCATATGTAATAATTATAAATTTTAAATTTGAACGAGTTAAGAAAATTGAAATCAAACTTTTATAATTTTTTAAGCGAACTAAACTTGGGTTCAGTTCAATTCAATTGATTTAAAATTTGTATTTTGAAAAGTCTTATTAATTTATTATGATACGCTTATCCTTTAAATTTCAAAATTATATCGGTTGGTCAATGAGCTAATAACAATATGACTATAATATTTATTTATTAAAAATAATGTATTGCATGGGATGGTCATTGGTCACATATATTTCTTTTCAACAAGAGATTTGTAGGCTTTGGGCCTCTACATCAGCCCACATGGAGTTATTCTAACCCAGTTTAGGCCTTATTGTAGCAACATGGGCCCCAATCCTTGGGCCTTAGTTTTGGGCTTTATGACATGTCCCAAGCCCATTTAAATAATTGACCTCCTTTCAGTTTTAGCATAAATAAGACCTAAATATCATTGCGCACGGTTAGGTCAAAATTAAAATAAATAGAAAAGCAAAAGAAAACAAAATGATGGGAGCCAATATGAGAAGATGATTGAAGCATGGTGGAATTATTTTACTTTTTCATTAATATTATATTTTATTTTCTTATGTTTCTCTCTAAAATATTAAACTTTTAAAACAATATTAGTATATGTTTTTTCTAAAAGTTGCAATTTTTTTTGGGTGTTGGAGAATATTTATTTAGGTACCCAACTCGTATAGTTTTAAACCAACCACTAAATCTACAATTACCAACATATTTACTAAATAAGTCAATGAGCTACAAGTACTGTAGTACCAATTTCTACGAATTCGAATATCATCAAAATTATAAGTGAAAACATAAAAAACAAAACAAAACATGTCACAGAATTAACAATTTTTATTATAAAAACAAACTATTATCCATAAAAATTCCAAATATCCAAACATCCCAAAATTATTCATCAAAATCCTTCACCCTTTTTCCCTTTTCCGGCTCTTCTCCGGCATCATAATCATGCCGGAAATTGACATGATTGGAAAGCAAAGGCAACTCATAGGCTTCATCATCAGCATCATCAACGGTGGCGATTCGAATACAAGAGCATCCTTCTAATGATGAGAAAAATAGAGTTGCAACACCATTTATTAGCCACATAGCTAATCCATCAAATTTTCCAGCACATGTGGGCGGTGATGAGGCGTGGCTAGAGGAGGTTCGAATTTTGGACTCCATGGAATTTGATCCAAGATAGTAAAAGGTAGTCGTAGCCATCGGAATACAGATCCAAATGAGTTTATTAGATGTATTCAAACTTCATGATAACAATGTATTTATAGACTTCTAATATTTTATTTGTGGATAAAAAGTTTTAACAAAATTTAATTTAATTAAATTATATTAATAAAAAAGATAGCTCTTTAAATGAATTCACTACTCATGTTCATTTCGGCTTAAACATTATCAGCTCATGTCCAATTAGTGGCTAAACGAGATGTTTTAACATTATGGTCTCAAGTTCTACTTTCGTGGGTGATTTTCCGATTATTAACAAAAACTAAAAAATAATTGAGTCAATTGGAGTTTTTTTTTTCCTTAATAATTTATATTCAACTACATAAAAAATTATAATCGTGTCGAGTTCAAACTAGTTGAGTGTATGTCAAGTATTTTATCTAGTCAAGTTCAAGTAATAAATCAAACACTTAATTAAGTTCGAGTCAATGTTTTAGCTGCAATTATGAAATGGACCTGAGTTTGAGTAGTACTATATTTGAGTCGATGTTGAGTGATAGATTACAATATGGATAGTCGAGAGAATTTTTGGAAAAACTCCGCTCACAGACTTGTGTTAAAATCTCCTCAAATTCATAAATCATTCTCCGTGATTACCCCAAACGGAGCCTAAGTAGCTTTGGATTAAACTGGCGATGTCTACTCTGGTCCATCAGAGATTTGTCATATGTATGTACGAAAAATATAAGGACACAACTAATTAGTAAAGAGATATAGGCTATGTTCGTTTGAAAGAACAAAGACAATATGGGAATGGAAAATATTGAAATTTTTTATGGAAGAACAGGTTTACTCATTCACGTTATTTTCATCTTCCTCTGGCTTAACAAAGAACTCGATAAAAGCAATTCGACTAGGTTGCTGATAGCCAGCAGAATCAATGTGTGGGTGTGGCTTTGCAACCGAAATAAGATGCTGAACTTTTAACAATCCGCCTCTGCCAATGGTGAGCTTGCTTCCTCTGTTATCTTTAAGTACGCTGCTGGGTATGTTAGCAGTAGTTGATCGTAGGAATTTGTATTTATACCTACCGATGTCAAGACAAGATCCAAAAACAGTCACATTACTGAAAGTTAAATGGTTACTCCCGTATAGTAAATCAAAACTGATTGAATGGTACCGGTAAGAAGCTTGTCTATCACATTGAAATGCAATCAGTATATCAGTGTTTGCGAAATACATGAAATCTATCTGCAAGGAAGAATAAGGACTTCAACAGGTAAAACTAAGCAAATAATTAAGGAAAATGCTACGGACAAGTGAAAGTGAAAGTAGACCTGCAAGTCTCCATGGCCTTCACCTCTAAAAGTAACAGTAGGAGGATTTGGCTGTAATGTGATTTGGATACTTGATCCTGGCCATTCAAGATCATCAATAGCTTCCTTCAATGCTGAAGACTGAAATTTCATTATCACTTTGAAATATTATGTACATTACATATACAAGATGCACAATAAACATATTAAGCATTTCTTAGAGGTTATGCAATACGCACATACACACGAACACGGCGCGCTAGTATATTCTGAAAATTTATCTGATATAGTATTACGACAATGGTGCTCCATTGGTATCAGTAGTGGCAACAGCAAACTTGAAGAACTATTTGCAAAAGGTAGCATGCACAAGAATATGCCATGAAGACAATTTTTTTTTAACAAGAGCCAGGGAGGGAGGGTATTACCTTAACAGTAAAACTAAGTGGGGTACTTCCTGCGGGTTCAAAGTTATAGTCCCACGAAATTGTTTCAGGAATTCTTGTCCTGATATCTGCATAAATACAAGCATCCAGCGAATCCACAGACCTAACCAAATACAATGTGGAGCAAAGATTTGAATCTTGTAGACAAATACTTGGGTCATGAAGATGTAATGCAAACTTCAGTTTTGAACAGTAGACACAATAATAAACCTTCCTGCTTAAACAAACAAACATTCCTACTCATCCCTGGAGACAGATATTTCAATACGCAAATATTACAAAATTTTACTTAATTTGTGAGGTAATAATAGAAAGTTTCTTTATGGGACACTAACAGTGGGACAACAAAAAACAGAAAATTAGGACTCTCAATTTGGGATGGATAAGAAGCAGGTTTCCCAAAATGCACAGGGTCAGGGCACCCACATGCCTCCTTAGTTCTACCTCTAATTCATGAAAACAATTTGACATTTCTCAATTTTCATCTGTCTCACTCGTTCCAAAGAGCATTAGTAAATTGCAGAAATAATGATGTGGTATTACTTAAACGGAGAACTAGAACAATCAACAACTTTCCGATAAGTACATTACAAATTACCATCTGTTTATCCAAATTAATTTCATTTCTGTCTCTCGTTTCCTTTATAGAAATTTGTCCTCAAATTCTCTATATCCACTTTCACAATCTAAGATAAGAACAAGTACATACTTGATAAGGAGTTGCATATCAGGCCCTGGATATTGAAGTTCAATCGTGCTTTTGTGTCCTGGAACTGAAAATGTATTCAAACAATCTACAAGTAGACTCAAGCTCACTCCAAACCGTGGCCGTCCTTGAGCATTGTACTCATAACGAATAAAAAGCTACACGTAAGAAACACAAGATTCACACAAAAACTATCAAATTTCCTTTTGATCTTTTGAATCAATTCTAAACAGTTCATGTCAGTTAATTAAGCTAAGTTTCTCAAATACCAATTCGAACAAATCACCACAATAATAATACTTGTGATCATAATTTTCCTAATTCTCTCAGCAACCAAACAGAGGGTTAATTATCACCTCGCGCTGCAGATAGACTTTCGCCTGAAGGCAACCGGTCTCCTCCACGATCAAAACAACACCGTGCTCTGACAATTCCACCACTGCATCCTGATAGTAACAATCGCATCAATAACAATCAAAATTACGCATCAGATAAAGAAAACCTTCAATAAAACAACGAAAACCTAAACTAAAACGTATTTCGCGATTCTTAGCATCTCCTTTTCTCATTTCATTTCTCGAGAACCAAACCGAAAATCGAAAAAGGAAAAACCGATGGATTGGTAAGAAAATTTTACCTGATGACGTTTCCATCGAACGGCGGAGAGAGCATCAACCATGCCGTGAACGTTATCCAGTTGGCAAACCAGATCCGGCGATTCTACCTCCGACGAGCTCATCCCCTTTGCCGCCAAGTTACCTCAAACCCTCACCTTTCCGCCTTCCGTGAGGAAAAATAACTCTACAAAAAGAAAACCGGACCGGCGGTCCGGTTTGTGCCGTATTATGATTGGATGAATAAATAATTGTAGTAGATGATCAAAATGATAGAAGAAAGAAAAGCCCAATAAGCCCAATTTTTACAATTTAACTTTGGCCCAATAGGCCCAACATTGTATATTTGGCATAATTTTTATTTATGTACAATGATGACTTTTTCTGTAAGAACTTAAATAAATTAATGATAAATTTATAATTTTAATTTTTACAAAAATGAATATAAAAGACAATAATATTAATAAATTCACTAACCAGATATGATTGAAGAAAGTTGATCCAGACACAAATACATATATGTACCACAAAGATAAGTGTTGTTAATGCTTTTTAGCCTATAGCAACATGTAGTATGTGAGGATATTTTGATATTTAGAGAGTGATCAACCTGACCTTAATTTTGTGCACAAGTGGAAAAACATAAGATAGTGGTTTAGGTAGTGGAAATATTTCAAATTTTCAAACAACAAATAATTTCTAAGAAAATGGAATGCCTAGTGTATGGTCGATATATGTTGCTAGGAAAATGAAAATACATGTTCGATGTGGACTGAAATCACAAACTATTAATCAATAACAAGTTTTAGTGAATCAACGCGAATGAGATTCTACTAAATTCATATAGACAATGTTGTTCTTCCACTAGAATAAGAGGTTATTTGACATAGTATCAGAATATGACTTGAGTTTGAACTTCTAGTATTTTAGTGTTTTAGTTTATCACGAATTACATTGGATATGACTTCCTTTCATCTAAAAGTTAGGTTCAAATAGTTGATAGTTCAATACGCCAACTAAATTTTGGATTTTGTATGAGAATTTTGATAGCGATAGATTGATAGATTAAGTGAACATAAATTCTAATTATTACACTATAAGGAATCTGAATGGTTATAAATAATATTAGAGTCGATTGACACTGTGATGTGTTTTATAATTTTTTTATTATGTTTCAATTGATTGATTTCAGTGAGTTGACGAAAATGTCAGAAACGGATTGAGCCAATATGTATTACTAATAATAAAATAGAGAAAAATCCATATATCAAAACATGCATCAAAAAACCATTTTAAAATTCAATATTTATTTAGGTATTTTATTAAATTGTGATTGAAATTAAGAATGGAATAATTGTAATACAGTGTCTAGTAGTTCATTAATGCCATGACTTTTTTATCCCATGAAAAGACTAAACAAAAGATGAAATGAAAACTAAAATTGACACAAATGATGTAACATCAAGCATTTGCAATGTCTCTTGCCTTTTACCCTATTTAGAAATGACTCTAGGAACTCTTGGCAAACCCTAATAGCCAATGATGTGTATCCCACATCTAAAAAAACATACCTTCTAGGAATCTTCTTTGTAATCATATTTGTACTCAAGAGATTCCATTACTATAATGCAGAAATAGTACTTATAAATAGTGCTAAGGAAGCAACTTTGCTTGAGATTTTGGGACCCTTTATTCTTAGTGGTGCAATTTGATGGGAATGGAAATGGTGACACTATTTTTCCCATGAATATGGAGAGAGAGAGTTTGTTCAAAGATGGTATTGATAACTATATAGATTTTTGGTCATGATATTTCATTTTCCACTTGAAATTTTTCTATTTTGCCAATATACATGTGTTAAAGGAAACATGTGTATTCATTATTAGCTCGGGAGGAAATTTTGATATATGCATTTTGAATCTGAGCCGTTAGAAATATAAAAAAAAAAAAACAATACCGCATTTTAAAATTTGATAGCTCAAATTGAAAAAAAATGAAGATCTTAACTAAACAATATTAATCAAACGAGTATTTTGATACTAGGTGTTGAACAAACAAAAAGTATCAGTCGAGTAAACATATGAGTTCCGTTTTGTATAAATTAATAACTTGCAAGGACTTTGTGAAAACTCTGCTGAATTGTTTTTTTACTATACATCAACTTCAATGAACCCATCAACTAGATTTATTTAATATTCTGTAAAATTAATTAAATAGAAAAACTGAGTCATTACAATTTTTTTCATATCCAATTTTGTTCACCGAAAAGAATTAGTTGTTTGTTGCATTAATTAATGTATATAAAACAATACATATAACTATAGCTAGAGGATAGGCCATTGACACAAAAGAGGTGGGGTATGTGAAATCTATAGGGGAGGGTAATTGAGGCTTATTCTTTTTTTAGGTCAAGGATATTCTACTCCTTGTGGGGTTTATTTGCTAATCATTGTAGTTTATAAATAAAAAGGAATAAATATCATTTTTATAATTAATGACATGTATTTCAAAATAATTGGGCAAAATTTTTTTAATTTTTTTGAAAAAGTAGGAATGAACCGTGCATCTGAGCTACTTAGTCAATTTTAATGATTCTTATCACGATAACGATAAAGATAGATTTTTCTGCGTGCAGTCGTAAAGAAGAAATACGATAAGCATAAACTTCATTTTCATTAGCAAATACAAACTATATAAAGCATGCATGTTTAACTAATTTCAAAGGATATCTCTATCTCCTTTGCTTCCCCACATTGCTTGTAGTTGTGGTGGGTGGAATCACTTTATGTGCCATAAAGATCCAAACAAAAGCAATAAAGGAAAAACCCTAGTGCCCTTTTATCTTACTAAGTGAAAATATGATATGAACATAAAGTTAAGAGGATCTTTCCAAAGAGAGTATAATGAGTTGTTTTCTCATCTATGGAAAAGGTTAATCCTTGTAGAAATGGAGTTCAAGGAGTCCTCTATATTTTGCTTGTTTGCTATAGAATCACTTCTCTTCCTTTGTTATAAATAGGAAATAGGAATCACTTTGTTTGGTTGGCCTTAGTTCAAATGTGCCATATATATGATTTTTTGTCTGAATTATGGTACTCACATCGGCCGAGATCACATACTCCGGTACTTTATTGTAAGTGCAATAATACTGAAAGATTGATCTACTAAGTATACAGTCGATATGGTCATAAAAACATATATTTTCACTTAAGTTTAGATATTACATACTGATTCAGATTTCCTCTCTAGAAACCTTTTTACCACAATCTATATGTGTTTTCACGTAAATCAAAGCATATTAAGTGATAATAACTTCGGTTGAATCCTTTGGTCATTGCCCATAAACTGATATTAAGTTTTATTTTTATGCGTCAAATAATAAAAAAACTATCGTGACAGACATTAATAAATGAATTAAGACTTAAGTCCTATTTTGTCTCCTCAATTATTGAGGTTGTAACACTTTATCCCCTAAACTAAAAAAAAGTTTCACTTTGCTAGTCACTCTTATTTTTTTTGCATGAAGCTCCCTGCTGTCCAATTCGGTTAGATTTGGCTGTTAAATGCTCATGTGACACATTTTTTTTCTAGTTTATTATTTTTTTAATTTAAAATCTTTTTTTATTTTATTTTAATATTAAAAATTAACAAAAAATACCTCTCTTTTTTCTATCTCTTCTTTTTCTTTTTTCTATCTTCTCTTATTCTTCTTCGAGCTTCAATCATGCCCCTAAAATAAAGTTTATTTAATAACTAAATTTGAGGAAAATAGATGGCATACAACAATTATGTAAGAAAATAAGAGTTTGAGGAGTAAAGTTAAACTTTTTTTAATTTAGAAAATAAAGTGGTACAATCCTAATAGTTTAGAGAGCAAAATGAAACTTAAATCATGAATTAAATAAATGAGAGAGCACGTGTAATTATGTTTGTCGACATGTGATGATGAATCATTCACTAATGGAAGAAAAACACTTTTTACAATAAAATTTTAAAAGCAAGTACCTAATTAACTAAATTATTTTCTTTTTCCTAGAAATTACAATCAAGACATATAATGTGTATTTTACTTCAAAATTTTCATACAAAAATTGATAGCAATTGCATTATTGTATCTCTTTACATCTATTACCATATGCACCACCACTAGTTACATCCCTTTGAATTGGTGCATTCAACCAGTGACCCACCATGAAATTTCACTTACATGTACATGCATTTACCTAACTTACAATCTATTCAATCTTCCAAAGAAAAATTGACAAAATATTTTTAGAACTCTTACATCGAACTAAAATGATAATGGTGAGTTCAACTAGATAAATCCAATAGTGAAAATGACTACTCATGAGCATCATATTATGATCAAAATTACATTTAGGAAATCATTTTAAGAACACTTGGGGTACTAATTGATTATCAAGATTTGAAGCTTTCCCAACATATAGTTATGGATGTTTTAACTTGTGTTATAACTTTGAAATTTGGAA
>JAYMTB010001612.1:0-10545 GCA_036897585.1 Francoa sonchifolia | reverse complement strand
TGGTAACTTTTCTTCTTTGAGTGTTCTTCGATTGAGTGGCAACCATTTTAATGATGAAATTCCTATTCAAATATGTCAATTGAAGATGTTAAGCATATTGGATCTTTCTCATAATAATCTTTCTGGTCATATACCAACATGCTTGAGTACCATAACTATGAACGTTAGAGAAGAAAAAACTAACGTAAGTAGTGGATCCTATTTTCGCTCTGGTGTAAGTTGTTCTTGGTATTGGGAAATTCCGTCTTTCATTGATCATAATTTTCATTTTCAATCTGATTATTTTCCATATATCGATATAATAGAAGAGGTAGAGTTTAGAACCAAGAGTATGTCCTATTCTTACAAGGGAAAAGTCCTCAACTACATGTCAGGTATCGATCTTTCTGATAATCAATTGACAGGGGAAATACCACCACAAATTGGGAACCTAAGTGAGATTCATGCATTAAACTTGTCGCACAACAATCTCACTGGATTCATCCCATCAACATTTTCAAAACTGAGGCAGATTGAGAGTTTAGATCTTTCTTACAATAACATGAATGGAAAAATCCCTCCTGAATTAACCGAATTGAACTCCTTAGAAGTTTTCAGCGTGGCGCACAATAATTTGTCGGGTAAAACTCCAAAGTTGAAAGGCCAATTTTGTACCTTTGAGAAAGATAGCTACGAGGGAAATCCTCTTCTTTGCGGGCCACCATTGGAGAAGAGTTGTAGTGAAACTGAAGAAAATTCACCACCAGCAGCTAATAAGTCAGATGATGGGGGAATCATTGACATGGAAGCATTTGTGATGAGCTTTGCAATTTCGTATACAACAATATTGTTAAGTATTGCAGCAGCTTTGTACATAAATCCGTATTGGCGAAGACTTTGGTGGAACTTTATTGAAGAATGTATTGAAACTTGTCACTTTGTTGTTGTGGACAACTTTAATAAGCTGTGGAATGGTAGAATGATGTAGTTTTGGTTATGTAAATAGTAATGTGTGTATCCATTGAAGTTTCTAAGCTTCAATCAATAAATTACTATTTTATATATATATTTGGAGTGTTAATTGTTAATGATTTCGCTTAGTTTTTGTTCCACAGGGTTTGACTGCGAAATTCGATTTCTAAAATGGTAGTTTGTGAAAATTTAGACAAAATGGATATTTGGTTACAAAGATTTGTATATTAATCTTCATCATTTAAACTAGTCCAATAACTTGGCTTGAGCTAATATTGTGCTTAACATATTCTTTGAGACCATTTTACTAAGGCGTTCATTATAGCTATTATTGTTATCCTGATTAGTAATGATAAAATTGTTTAGTTTTAGGAATAAACTTCAAAAACTAGAATAATTTGATATATCTTCTCCGGAAAGACTAAACTACTGTTTACCTTTGTTCCGGCGAGCTGCTTTGCAGGTAGCTCCTTCTTGCAACAATGGTTTGTTGGATCATTTATATACAACATGAAAGGAAATAAAACACAAATCGTGTAACCCATTGCCGCACAATTATAGTAGCTATACCAATGTAAGCAAATAATACAAGCCTTGAAACTTCAAGAACAATTGGACATTATGACGCTACAATAGACCGAGCCTTGTTCCGACCCAGACCAAGACCCAAGCCTAACGGTATACTATTTGTTTTTGTTTTTCCGTTGTTATTGTGATTGCAATGGACATGACTGTGATGTGTATTTGTATTGTTCTTGGCATTTATATTGACTGCAATGTGACTATTACCGTTTCTTTGTCAAGAGTGGAAATAATTTTTTTTGAATGTTTAGATTTCTTGTCATGTGCATCATATCAATCCCCTCGGAATTAACAGATTTCACATTATACTCCAAATCTTCATTGTATCTGTTGATCATATGGGTTTCTAAACCGACCACTTGGACCTCTAAGGTAGCTATAGCGCATTGGCATTTGCAATTTCATTTCTTGTAATATTGCTAGCTATCTGCAACAAGAAGAAAGCATGGGCAAGACTTTCAATAAGCATCAGCAATGGCATTCACTTGCAATGTAAAATACAATCTATAGGAGTACCTGAGAAGCTTGCACAACAGTTAAACCTGCCATGCCAAAGAAGAGGAAAAGTCCAATATCAGGAAAGATATAGCACACAGATGTGATTATTTTCCGCATGGTGAAACCACGATTCAAAAGAAGATGGAGCCAATAGGTCAACCAAAACTCATGCCGAGTATAATTTTTTCCATCAGCAGAGAGAGAGAGAAAGATATGTCAAAAATACGTCCACAATCCATATATTAGCTTAACAAAAACTGAACAAAATCCATACTTATAAGAGCAACAACACCAGTAATAAGCATTGCTGAAACTTCTAAAACAAGAAACACAAAGAACTCCCATTTGTTTTTCTGCATGACAATCAATTCAAGAAGCAGCAATCTTACTCCCTGCAAATCATTTTCCTCATGTCCATACGATAATATATTAATATAATATTTTCTTCAGATTTATAAATCAGATAGAATTCGTCAATATTAAAGCACCTTGCCAATGCAATTTGAAACCTAAGGATAATGATGGTCAAATTGTTCAACACAGCGATCACAGGTTGAACAATGCTTCACACGAAGAGATCAAATAATCTAATGACCAAGCAAAATGTAATCACAATTAAACTCAGTCCGAATGAATTCAAATAAAAATCACATGTAACGTACGAAGAAAATAAGACAAGGAAAATGAAATCACAACCTACAAAACTCAGAAGAAAATAAGACCTTGCACGTTGCGCAGGGTTGAGACCAATTCCCAGCTAATAGAGGAGGATTATTTACCTCAATCTTCAACAGGGGTTCCTGGTACAAATTACTTGGACATACATACAGTAAAGAACACATCTTAATGAGAAACCCTAATAAGGTGACTTGGATGAAAAACAAAATTGGATAAGAGATATCCTTGCATCTAATATAATAATCATAGAAGCTGGAATAAAATAAATTGTGAGGCTAGTAAACTAGGTAAACAGAATAAAACCAGAGGCTAAAGAAAGGAAGTACTAACACACATCATCTTTCATATTTTACGGATCATTTATATTCATTCTGATGAACCCGGGATCTTTCATGCCATGTAAAAATTTGTAAAGGAAACAGCAAAAACCAATTAGTTATGTAATTTCTATATTATCTGTACATAGAATGTTAGTTTTATCATCACCATTGGATTAGCATATATGCACATGTATGTGTCATCAGTCAAGTCTTGAAATATGCCAATGGCAATCTAGATATTTCACCAGCTAACTAAGAAGGAAAATCAAGATAATGATTATAATGTGTTGAACACTATTGATAATCATTCATAAGCAAAACATAAAGTACATCCTGATCTGAAGTCCATATTTATTAACAAATTTCTGCCTCTAACATGTCATTTCATTAAGCATCAAAAAAATACATCCCCACTCAACACAAATACTGCACTATCCTCCTCCTATGTCCCCTTGCTAGATGCTTATGCCTAAACCAAATTCACTACTGCACACCAGGAACTGTACTTGATAATTTACTTGGAACAATCTTAGTTTTATTGTGGAAACTCAGACTATCTCCATGCTATCCACCCGCAGTCAAAAGAAGAAGAAAGTTGTAATATAGGAAAAAGTACATATTCAACTTTTCAACTAGGTCTCTCTCAATAGTTCTGTACTGAAAGGACATACCTGATACACTTATGAAACATAACTAATCCTAACAGCAACCATTGATTTGAAAAAAAAAATGTAAAATAAGCAAAAACAATGTCAAAATCAATTTCTAATATACTTTACAAAAACATATAATATAGAAAGTATGGAGGTTGTTATTGTTAGCCGATGTTATATAATATATTTTTTGAAATGTTCACTTAGGTACCAAATGTGGGTTTTCACTGTATTATATGAGGCTCACATAAGTACAAGCAAGCGTTTCTCCAAAAATACACAATGGATAAATGTATCATGGAAATCAATATTAGAAATTTTTCGAGAAAGTGTTTTTCTTCATTGATTCTACAAAGCAAATTACATGGATGGCATATGAGAATTGGCTTCGATATTATTCATCGAAAAAAAAATCCAAGTGTCTATTCAAATGTAATGCAATGCAATGTTTGTTTGTTATATGCACAGGTTTTTTGTTGACATTTATAATTTGGATAAACATGTTATTGCGTAATATGATAAGACCACGTAACAAAAGGCATTTCTGAGTTATAATTATATCACTTTTTGGCTTTGACTGTCAGGAGGATTTTATTGTAATCCCTATAGAAAAAAAAAATATAATGTTTGTAATTATTTTGTCAGTTAACTGATTAATAAATTATATGTAATTTTTTCTTAATTACGAAAAGCAAATGAGATTGCAAAGTGCCCGTGAAATGGTAAAAAATTATATTTTAAATTTTTTATTACCATTTTGCGGATGACATCATTTTTGAATTAGTTTATTTTTATGTAATTTTTTGAAATGCGTATTTTTAGGTTTTTGAATATTTTGCATCATCTTGAAGTTCTTAAGGTATATATATGACACAGGCGAGATTTAATGCGAGCAATAATCCCAGTATTTCCTCTATTTAAATCAAATCGAGTTAGAGAAGGGTTTTTAAGAGGGGAGCTTATTCGAGGCAAATTACGTTTTGCTCCTTCAGAAAATTTTTATGAGATGTTGAAGGAAAGGGATGGATTTGAAAGGGTTGATAACTTGTTGGTTTAGTTGCGCAAATAATGGATCTACGACCAAATTGCTTCATTAGTTATATATAAATTTCCCTGTCATGTATGTAATTCATATTGATTTCGTATATTCATTATTTAGGAAGACCGTGACTTTGGGGTAAACTCATAAATACATTCAGGTTGGTCACGTCAAATAGGTGATTGGATTAGATTTCAAATAATTAAAATTCATTCCCTACAAGTATTTGTCAAATTTTAAATAAAGTTGGTTGGGGAGATGAGGTTTTCAATTATGAGTACAAAGTTGTAATGTAGACCATCCAATTATAGAAAAGTAAACTACATTTTCTCATAGTTTAATGTTTGTTTCCAAGTCAAGGTCTTCCCAACCGATCCAAAAGGCCACAATCATCTTCATTTCTTTGCCATTAGTAAGTTATGAAATACTACTTTGCGGGGCATTAATGGTTTCGACTTACTTTCCACTCATACATTTTGTAGTGTTTAATTGTATTATAAATAAACTTATGGCATTGTGTTTCATCTATAACTAAAAGATGAAAAATGTTGTGATTATACTGTTTGCTTTATTGTTAAACGGTTGTTTTGGATGTTTGGATGATGAGAGAATTGCTCTCTTGCAACTCAAATCTTCATTCAATTATCCAAATTACTCTTTGCCTAATCTCATGTCTTGGGTGGAGTATGAACATTCTGATTGTCGTCACTGGTATGGAGTTTAGTTCATGCCGAGTAATTGGACTCGCTCTCAATCTTATTCGTGGTTATTATTATGGAGATTGGTATCTCTGCGTCTCTTTATTCCTACCTTTTAAAGATTTGAAATCTTCTTTTATCCGACAACAATATAGTTGGTTGCTTATATGTCACACCTCACTTTAGGACGGGTCCTATCAAGGAGTGAAAAGATAATATAAACACTTTTATAACATTTGACATGTTTGAATACTACATTATGTAAAATAATCAATTAAAACAATTTTACATTTATATTCCAAAGTATTTAATAGTTACGTACTTATACAAAATCAAGTGCTTAGATACACACTATCATGTACAGAATTTACAACAAACTTGATCCTCACAAAAAATACAGCTCTCACAACAAATGTAGACTCACACTAGGTGATCTGATCCGTGTCGCCACGGACAGTCCCTGAAAAATTTAAATAAAGGAATGAGTCTTACGGCTCACATGTAAAACAAATATGAAACATAGTTCTCACACAATATAATCACGATTCACAATCTCACAGGACCGGCAACAGAAGAATCATCAATCTCCCAGGATCCAAAAATGTTGATCCCCGAGCTCACAAGATCAAGATTTAAGTCATAATAATTTAAATGATACCAATATTCTATCATCTTTAATTGAGACTTCATCTCTCAAGTATTTCAGTCTGGCTTGGAATATATTAAGAGGTTCAATCCATAATAATGTTAAGCTACTCAAAACCTATGGATATAGTTTAGCCATTAATTTGCAAAATAATTAGCTGATAAATTTATAATTTTGTTTTTACTTTTTCTGCATATGCTGAAAAATGAGACTGACTAATTTACATATCCTATCAACTTTAATTGACATTCCATTTTTAAAGTTCCTCAATTTGGCATCCAAGAAAAATGATTTACATAAGAATTTTTTATTATTTTACTAAACAGTTTTTTATTATTTATCTATTAAAAATTTATGCAAATTTAACTTTAGTATGACATCTACCACTTAATATGTAATTGAATAAAATTGAGCTCGAATATTGAAAAATTATAACAAAATATTTGCAGGTTCATGGACAAGATTGAGTAATTTGGAACATCTTAATTTGAGTTATAATTATTTGGGTAAAAACATTTTCTCATTTTTGGGTACACTTTCGTCTCTACGAATTTTACTACTTATAGATATTGGATGGAATGGAACAATTCATATTCAAAATAAAATGAATCCATTTCAAATTAATATATATTTTATATTTTATATTTTAAATGATTCATCTCAAATTAATAATTTAATTCGATTTGGAACCGAATTGCATTTCTAGTTGTAACTATATAATTAACCAATTTAGTTCGACTCTAAATTATATTTTTTGGAAATTAATTTAGTTCGACTCATTTTCACATTTTCACCCCCATTTTGCTATATTCCATGTCTATACTTTGCTACCATTTTAGCCACCATTTGGCTATGAATTTGGCCATGGATTAATTCCATATTAGATTATCCATTAATACTATTACAATAATTTCTACAACGAATAATGTGGTGGACATAATATTTCACATGTTTGATGGGAATTTTCAGTGGAAGATTATCATGGAAGGAGTTTGTACGAGTTTTAGAAAGATGAGAAAAAGATATGTTGCAAACAAGGGATGGATTGAAAGGGTTGATAACTTGTTGGTTTAATAATAGTCCTACTACCAAATTGCTTCCTTAGTCATGTATAATTATATACACAGTTTTATAAGGATCTAAAATTATTGGAGATCCAAATTTTAATAAAAATTAATATAGTCTATTCTATTTTTGTATCTTTAATTTTTTGTTTTATAAGTGTTAAAATGTGATCTATTTAAAAACGGGTCAAATCTTAACTAATCCAATTTTTTTGGATTGTACTTTGGCGAATGGTGGATTCATCCCGTCGTGTACGTAATTCATATTGGTTTCATATATTCGTTATTTGGGAAGACCGTGACTTTGGGTCAACTCATAAATACAAAGTTCTAATCAATTTATGGAAAAGTAAACTGTTTTGTAGTTTAATGTCTGTTTCCAAGTCAAGGTCTTCTTTTCCTTTTGTATGTTTTGTATAGATAAGCTTAATGGTCTTCCTGTAGTTTTATGTATTATCCAGCGATGTGGATGAATTTCATATTTTCACATAATTATAATTAATATTATTGAATATTTCACAAATACATATTTAGACTTTATTTTATGTAAATTTAAATCTATAAAATATTCAGTCTTACTAATTACGTACTTAATTGAAACTACGTATCTAAATCATCGCACAAAATATAAAATTTCATTAATTAATACTACCTTGCTGGGTCTGAGTCAAAGTCTTCCAATCAATGCATCTTTTAGTGTTTAATTGAATTATAAATAAGCTTATGGCATTGCTGTGTTTCATCTATTCCTAAGAGATGAACATGAAATGTGTTGTGATTATACTGTTTGCTTTATTGTTAAATGGTTGTTTTGGATGTTTGGATGATGAGAGAATTGCTCTCTTGCAACTCAAATCTTCATTCAATTATCCAAATTACTCTTTTCCTAATCTCATGTCTTGGGTGGAGAATGAACATTCTGATTGTTGTCAATGGCATGGAGTTGAGTGCAACAATGATTCAGGCCGAGTAATTGGACTCAGTCTCAATAATACTCGTGGGTCTAATTATGGAGATTGGTATCTCAACGTCTCTCTGTTCCTACCTTTTAAAGATTTGAAGAGTCTTTTTTTACTCGACAACAATATAGTTGGTTGCGTTGAGAATGAAGGTTTTATATTTGTTATTTATGATTACGCTTCAATTAAGTAATAAATATATAGGAGAAAATAAATTTTTATTTGTTAAAGAATTAGCTTATAATTATGTTTTTTTCTTTTGTAGGTTTTGAAAAATTGAAATTATCCAAGTTGGAGGTTCTTGATTTAAGTCTTAATTTATTGAATGATAACAATTTTCTATCATCTTTAATTGAGACTCCATCTCTCAAGTATCTCCTTCTAGCTTCGAATATGTTAAGCGGTTCAATTCATATCAATGGTAAGCTACTCGAAACCTATGAATATGACTTGCATATTAATTTGCAAAATATTTAGCAAACTTGATCGATACACTTATTTATGATTTTGTTTTTACCTTTTTGTATAATCTAAAAAACTGACACTAGTTAATTTATATATCCTATTATCATTTCATTTTTAAAGTTTCTGAATCTGGCATCCTACGATATAAAAAGAAAAATAATTTAAATAAAAATGTTTTATTATTTTACTAAACAACTTTTGATTACTTATATGTTCAATATTTTAGCGGATTTATTTTATTTTACTATTTGATAGGTAATGAATAATTTGGAATATCGGAATTTGAGTTTTAATTATTTGGATTTACAAGGGAATATAAAGTTTCCACTTTGAGCAAGGTAACAATTGGAGGAGGGATGGAATTTGAGTTTTAATTATTATTTTTTTTTAATAGGAAGTGCAATTTTATAGATTTTCAAAGAACACCGCCTTAACTAAGAATATAAAAAAAAATTCTTAATTGCCAAGGGCAAAAAACCCGGAGCAGCTTGAATTGTCTGGAACTATTTTGCATGTTCTTAAAAAGCAAGACTAACTAATTTATATATTCTATTATTATTAATTGAGATTCTATTTTTAAAGACTTTGAATCTGATATTCAATGATTTAAAAGAAAAATTATTTAAAAAAGAATTTTATATTATTTCACAAAATAACTTTTTATTATTTATTTGTTCAAAATTTTAGCAAATTTATTTTAGTGTCACGTCTACTACTTGATATATAACTGAATAAAGTTGAGTTCGTACATATAAATATTATAATAAAATATTTGCAGGTTCATGGGCAAAGTTGAGTAATTTGGAACATCTTGATTTGAGTTATAATCAGGGTTTGGGAAACAACATTTTATCATCTTTGAGTGCACTTTCGTCTCTACGAACTTTACTGCTTAGAGATATCGGATTGAATGGAATAATTGATATTCAAGGTAAGATCAATTTATTTCAAATTAATATGTATTTTATATTTTAAATGATCTATATTAATTGAAAGTCTGACCGCAAAATTATCTAATTTAACCAATTTAATTGAGTTGGATTTACAAAATAACAAAATATAAAACTTACATGCTGAACAACGTAACAATTGTGCATTTTGAATTAAATGCAACTTACTCTATCGTTTATATTTTTTAAACTGAGAATTGAACAAAATTAAGTTAATACGCTTTGATTTTTATTAAAAATTGTGGAAAAAGAAAAATAAATTAAATAAAAAGTTTATATTGGTAACAATTGTGCATTATTTTAGATGTGAATAGAAAAAAATAAGAATATTGGAGTGAAGGGATCTGGGGGCACGTGCCCTTTCCCCTTCAAAAATCCTAAATTTTTTCATTTTTTCATTTTAAAAATATTTAATTGATTTAATTGTACTTTGCTTAATTTTTTCTTTAACTAAAATGGAGAATTAAATTAATAGGGTAATGTTTTTATCAAATTGATTAAATTTTAATATCAGAAATAATTTAATTCGATTTTAATTGTCAATTAGATTTGATTTAGAACCGATTTGTATTTCTAATTGTAACTATATAATTAACAAATTTAGTTCGACTCCAAATTTTATTATTTTGAAACTATGATACGAGAAATTGTCTAAACAATTAAAATAGAATTCAATGTTTTTTCAAATTTTAAATTGACTTCGGGTTTTCATTATATTTAAATTTGTTATAAGTAGTTTAGATAAAAAGTAAAGAGAAAGAAAATAATTACTCAAATTACTCTTTTCTGATCTCGAGTCGTGGGTGGAGGAGGAATGTTTTGATTGTTGCCAATGGGAACAAGTTGAATGCAACAATGATTCAGGCCGAGTAATTGGACTCGCTCTCAATCATACTCGTGGTTTTGCTTGAAAATTTGTATTTCAACCCCTCTTTGTTCCTATCTTTTGAAATCTTTTTTTATCCAACTGCAGAATAATTTGTTATGTCGAGAATGAAGATTTTATATTTGTTATCTTTACGATTCCACTTCAATTAAGTAT
>JAYMTB010001611.1:0-10550 GCA_036897585.1 Francoa sonchifolia | reverse complement strand
TTGCGAAGGATGTTTTTGGATCAAATCCGCTAATCTCTCCTGATATTTTGGCTAAGGCATTCCAGTTGGATGTAAAAGTGGTGAATGAACTTCAAGCAAAGTTCTGGATGGTTAGCAATTAATTTTAAGAAAATAATTACTAGAGTATTTACATATGTAACATGTTTGTTATGGAGTATGAATAATGAAATAAAAGAGTTTATTTATGAAGGAAAATGTGATGTTAAACAATTTTTTCCGGTTGGAAATCTGGCAACAAAAGGTTGACGTGATTCAACATCCTTCGCCAACAGCATAGATGAAAAGAGGATATAACAGTATCTGAAACTTTATCTCTCATGTGAAGAAAAATTTTGATTTATAAAACTGGATCTAACTAGTACTAAATAATTTGGATTTTAGATTTTTTAGGTAGTGAGCCTTGATCTGGTTTCAACAAGATGATATGACCTCTCAAACTAAAATGGTAAGAATGATTTGTATTTTTTTAAAAAACTATGACTGTTGGTGAATGCATGTATTCTTTTAATTCGATTAGGCACAAACATAGTACATAAATGGATTTAAGGAAATAAACTTCTTGGCACAGAAATAAAAAAAAAAGTGATTAATGTTATGATCCTTATTAAAAGCTCAAAAAAATTTATGATAATAATACTGTGAAATGTTTGTTTCAGTCTTCTTTTGCAATTTTGCTCATGAACAGGAAGTGACCCTTGCAATTGGTCAAAGAAATTGATTCAATGTCCTTTGATTCTTCAAAAGAAACAACAATATATATGCTCCAATTTGGAGTTAGAGAAATCAAAATCATGCAACCACCGCAGCCACCTTCATCAGCCACCACCACTGCCACCTTCATCAGGGCCACCACTGTCACTGCTGCCTTTACCAATGCCACAACCGCAGCAGTCACCACCATCAGAAGGCCAAAATTTCACCGTGTGCATAATTTCCATAACAATGATTAAGTTCTTAATTATGCAGGATCAAAGAACGCTATCAAGAATTTGTCTGAATGCGTAAGATTTTCTCAAACACTAAATTCTTCAGTTTCTGTGGGAAAAAAAGACTGTTGAGGTTCTGTTCTTTTTTTTCTTGATTTACATATAGTGTTTATCCATTAGATTTTGCTTCACAAACACACCCTACATGTCAAAAGTCCTGCCCACCCCCCTTTAAGTCCTATCAGGTCCAACCCTTTTAAAGGCTAAATCTCACCTGACCCTTCTCTTACATAGTTTTTAAATATTAAATAAACTTAATAATGTGTTAAAACATCATGCATAAACGTGTTCAAGTTTTTGTGTAGCATATATAAACTTTTATATGTGACATATTTTCTGTTTATATATGTAAGTGTACTAAGATAGAAAGTACATAAAACAAATTGGATGATCCAACTCAAGTACTATTATGAACAGTTTCTATTATGTAAAATGTAAAATAGTTTCTATTTTCCAAAAATGATTAAATCTAATTTTTCACACTATCATTACATCTTCTAAACAATCTAACTGGAATGCGTTGGAGATGAAAATGGCTTCAGAGCTGAGGAAGGTGGCAATGAAGATGGCTCCCGAGACCACGATGAAAACAACTTGTTCCTATTTTCACACCATGTCATTCATTAACCCGAAAAAATAAAAATGTAAAAACTGAATTGAGAAATATTTACACATACCAATTAAACATATATCCTCCTAAATTTATAATCAAATGAGGTGTATTGAACCTAAGCTGTACAATGTAACAACATAACAGCACTTGTAAACCATTTTTAATAAATTCTGAAATTCTATGAATTCATATTCAAAAAATTTCATACAAAGTGCCGTCCCAAGAGAGAGTTGCATTTGACACAATTAACAGTAGCCATATAACCCCTAGGCTGAGATCTGGTCAGAGCTGCAATTCTAGCATTCGCTCTGTAAATCAAGAAGAAAAAAAACGCATAACATCGAAAAACAAAACATCAGAACAATTTAGAATTTGAGAAACCCTTACGCATTCCTGAAAAATCCATATTGGTTATTTTGATCCTACAAAATTAGGATATATTAGTAATTCTTTCTTTATACGAAATCTGGAAAGAAATTGATGGAAATAATAATGCAAGACTTATGCTGCATAGGAAGTCATTATTATCGGCGATATAAGTCTTGCAATTACAGCAAAAGTAGTATGGTGGGCCTTGTACTGATGGTGGCGTTGGCTGCTGCGGTTGTTGGGGTGGCTGCTGGGATGTTGAAGGTGGCGATGATGAAGATAACACCGGAGATGATGGTGGTGATGGTGGCACTGGCGAAGATGGCCCTGCTAATGGCTGAATCGCTGTTAAGGACAGGGTTTGCAAAAGCTGTATCGATAACCAAAAGAACAACTTGTCCCTATTTTCACACCAAGTTAATCAACAATCACAAAAAAATAAAAAAATACGCAAAAAAATAAAAAATGACATAATGAATTGAGAATTATTGACACATACAAATGAAAAAATAATCTTCCGGCTTTGATACAAGAAACAGGTCTATCAACACGAAGCTGAAAAAGGAAGCAGCATAACTAGATTTAAAATCGATTCTAAAAATTAGTTAATTCTGAAGTTCAATGAATTCATAATCATAAAATTCATACATATCTGAAACCCAAGAGAGAGTTGCAGTTTATACAATTAACATTTGTTGTTGCTAAATCCAGAAGTGGAATGTTGAGATCTGGACTTTCAATTTTAACATTCACTCTGTAAATCAAGAAGATTAATAACATCAAGAAATTGTCATTTTTTATTTTTTTCATATGGCTCAAATAATTTAGGATTTGAGAAAAATGTTACGCATGCTGGAAAGATCCGCCAGCTAGCTGCGTGACTTCCTAGAGAATGAAGAAATAAGAATGATTGCTAATTTATATGAAATCAGAAAATTAAAGAATTACGTTTTCACAGTAATCATCATTATTGGCGATGTAAGCATTGCAATTAAGGCACAAGTAGTACTTCGCGCCTGGTGTTGTTGGTGCCGGTATTAGTGGCACCTGCGGTGGTAGAAAAGAAAGCGGTTGTGGTGGCTCTAAGGAAGGCTGCGATGGTGCTGCTGGTTCCATGATTTGGAATTCAAGAATATTGAGAACTAGAGAGATGAATTTTGAAGAAAAGAAATGGGTTTATGAAAAACAGAGATTTGAGCCAATCGTTTCTGTTATTTCCTGCCGAATTGGATTAACTGTTGGGTTATTGCTAAGGTGTGCAGGGTGTACATGTTACCACAATGTTGTTACATGTGATAAATTGAGTGTATGGGTATTCAAAAATTGAGTAATCTTAAAAAAAATAATTTGACGTCATTAATTAGTACTACTTAATTATATTTATTTTTTTTAAAGAAAACTTATTGCAATCTTATGAGAGCATCACTTGTGAAAAGAAGATCTTGCTTTTTAATTAATGAGATATAAAAGAAAATGAAATATAAACGAGAAATAGCAAATGCTATCCTAGTAGAAAAAATAAGACTCGAGACAAACCTCCAAACCTTATAGAAACATCTCCTTAAATTTGTATGATTTTTTCACACATCATTACATTTTCTATACAAGTAGCATTGTGCGGATGATATTGATGGTGGCGGTGGTATTTGGCAACGAAGGTTGCTGCTGCGGTTGTTGTGATAGTGATGAAGGGGCTCGTGACTGCTGTGCCGATGGCTGCGGTGATGAAGACAGACGAGGGTGGTTCCACGATTTGGATTTCAAGAAATATTAAGAAAAACAGAGATGAGTTTTCAAATAAACAATTGGGTTTTTAAAAGCAGACTTGTTTCTGTTTATTTCTCGCCATATTGATTAACTGTTTGTTGGCTACTAATATGCGCAGGGTGTACATGCTTACCCCTATTGTATTTTACCAATTATTCTTCTGTATTTATATTTATATGTTGGAATATTACAAATAAAAAGGCTGGTCATATTAGAGATGAGGAGTTTGATTATTTATCCTTGTGAATTACAATATCCCACTTTGAGTATACGGAGATCAAGAGGCAAGAGCCCTTGCTGGGTCTATGATTTAGATTGAAATAAACACAGTGAAAAGATTAAAAAAAGAATTAGAAAAAACGGTTTCACGGAAAAAAAAAGTAGGTGCGAAAAATTAACGAGATTTTGGTAACATGTACACCATGCGCATCTTAGCAAAGACGTTAACAGTTAAAAATGAATTCTCCGGGAAATAACAGAAATGAGTGCTTTTTTATAAACCCATTTCTGTAATTCAAAATTCATCTCTCTCTATGGAATAACCACCAGTACCACTGTCTTCATCGCAGCCACCGTCCCAATGGCAACCTTCCGCTCATTCATCACGGCCACAACCTTCCGCTCGTTTATCACGGCCACAACGTTCCATTCGTTCATCACGGCCACAACCGACGCAGCCACCCCGCCCCCACCCGCAGCAGCACCCCCCTGGGCCGCCACAATCCTACATTTGCCATACTTGCAAAGCTTACATCACCAGTAAACAAGACTTCTTTTGCAGAGTAAATCTTTAATTATTATCTTTTTATTATCATTTTATTCATTTCAACAATCACTAATATTTTTTAAAAAAAATTTAGGATTTAATAAATGAATCAGGAATTTTCGAGAAATCGTAAGATTTTTTTTTCTCAAACCCTTTAAATTATCCAATTTCTGTGAATTTCCCATATCTTGATGTTCTGTTTTTGTTTTCTTGATTTACAGAGTGGGTGTTAGTGTTGAAACTGAAAACACTTATAGAACTCAAGATGACCGTTCCGTAACAGCAGATGTTAAATGTATCAATTGCAAATCTCTCTTGGGATGGAAATATGTATGAATTTCTAATTACTTTCATCAAATTTAATTCAGAATTTAAGAATGGATTTTAAATGTTGTTATGTTGTCACATTGTTCAGATTCGTATGGATTATCCTAATTATGTTATTAACACCGGAAGATTTATGCTACATTGGTATGTCTCAATAAATTGCATTTCATTTTGAATTTTTTTCTTTCTTTTTTGGGTTATTGATTCATATGGTGTGAAAACAGGGAGAAATTGTTGTTTTGGGATGGCTTTAATGAGTTAGATCCACTCACTCAGATGCTATCTTCATCATCCGTGGCACCTTCAACAGCACCAGCTTCATTGGCACAATCTTCATCAGCACCATCTTAATCAGCGCCCGGTTCAAGTTAGATTGTACATAGCATGTAATGAGGTGTGAAAAAGTCATACTTTAGAGTTTTTGTGGTTCGAAAATGCATAGATGCTATTTGATCTTAAATTTGTACGCACGATGTTAATACAGAATGTATGCAACTAAAGCTGTATCATAAATATGAAATGTGACACTTTACAATCAATCTGTTACAACAAAATCATCATAATGTCTGTTGGTATTGCAAGAGAAGTGTTTGTGCTCATAAGATTAAAACTTAGAAGCAGAATCAATATCTATCTTCTCTGAAAGTTCAATCTTCCTACAAAATATGCGGAAAGAGAAGCATAGGCAGGGGGAAGAGGAGGAGGAGGACTGCAGCAATGGGTAATTGATCATAGTAAAACTCGAAGTAATCTTTTAAGAATGTAGACACTGATTTGGATTCTCCAAACACTGTAATCTCCTTTTCAATGTCACCGTATTGTGAAGTAAGCAAACCATTTATCGACCATGATGTTGGACTCAAATTGCCAGAGCCACCACTTAGGAATTTGCTGCAAGAAAAATACACCCACATCAATTTCTTAGTTTATATCAGAACGATGCGGATGATGCGTAGTTTTGAATGTATGACTCTGTGCGTAACGACCTACATCTCTCACCCAATAGGAAAATACTAATCTTACTTTGTGGGGTCCGATACAATGCCTTGTTAATAGGCTGAAACCCCAACTTACCAAACACCAAATTAAGACATCATCATTTAATAATGTGCCACTTAAACTACTTCCTACTATATTCTACAATAGACTCCATGTGAGAAAGGGTACAAGGTTTAGTCACTTACTGGTTGAGGAACCAGAAACCCTGAAAATAGATTGAACATCGTGTAGAAAGTTGATGATAGAAATGAAGCTACCACAAAGTTTGGAGTCAATGCAGTAAGCAACATCCCCATATAATTGAAGTACACCAATGTAGAGAACATGGCATAGATATACCAGAAAACCTTATAAGCCAACCCATAAAATCCAATCATTGGGTACATGATGATCACATATGTTGCTGTTTGGATAAGCAGGTAAGGAAGCTCAATTGTTACCTGCATAGTTAGGATATAATATAAATTTATATAAGAAAATCATTGATCATAAGAAGCAAGTGACGTGATAGTAGAAGTGTCTTCATAATCTTGACAAAGTAAAATAGGCAAAGCATCAACAAGAACTAAAAACAGAGCTGCATCTTAGAGAAACAGTAGACATTAGGGTATAAATGACATGTATCCCGTATTCCACAACCTAGTGTCATATACGTCCACAAAGTATATAAATTTTAGGCAGTTAATCGCACGTTAGAAAAGTTTGAGTTGCCTACCATGCTAAATCCTGAATATATAGTCTATAACAAGTCAACAAAGTTCCAAAAACTTGTACCTGAGCAAGGGAATAAGCCCACGAAGAGTACATCCCAGCAAATCGTTCTCGATACATAACAGTTCTCTCTGTTGCGACATATGGCAGAACCCCTGAGCAGTTATTTATGCCTAAGAATATCACGGCAGAGTACATCGAGCCAAGGACATTGAATAAGCTTTGCTGATCATGTCTATCAATCAAAACAATATGGACAATGAAAGTTAGATATCTTTAAAAAATATTTTAAATAACAAAAACTGTGAACAGATATATATGAAATCAGTCTGAATGTAACATTTAGTGTTTGTTCATTAACTTAGGAAATCTGTTGAATGCTTCGAACGAAATAAAATTTCGTTGAGGCGTGCCGGGGAATTTACTCCTATAGTTTCTCAGTCACATTAATCGTGCAGGTTCCTCATGAATGGGCAAACAATGAATAGACACTTGAGAATCATATGAACTGATCAATTTCTATGAACAAAGGCATCATTTTGTTGGAACTATGGAAGCTCTTTTTCTTGCCTTTTGGATTCGTTTATGTTGGCTCAAGGAAAAGCAAAGAGAATTAAATTCATATGTGAGTTCTTCGAAAGCAGCATGATGTTAGCCAGGTTTGTGAGAAGCTGGATCACACTATTATATAGGGAATAGGAAGACAAAGTATGAAATTTGTCTTGGAAAGCTAAGTCCTAAAGCCGGAGCAACATCTCAGCCGAAATACGATCTTAACCTTATGTATCATATGACACTCCATAGGTATTCAATTCCATCTTGCAGTTTAGAAGTATATGTAACTAAAGGATTTGTATATTTTCAGTTTTCTTACTCAGCTTAAAAGACAAAAATAAAAACTTACATTTTTCTTCCTTGGTTCCAAAACAGTATCCCGAAAAGCAAAGATGCAAGAAGTGTGTGCATGAAATGCATCAAGTTGTAAGAAGGACTTCTCCAATAAGACAAGTTCTGCTTCCAAAGGCAAGATTTGAATTGTCCCCAAGGATTTTGTGAAAAGTGGGTAGGGAAATGCAAATTTCTTGAACCAGTAGGGGACTACTCAAATGCTTTACAAGCACTTTGTTGTTCCTAGAAGCAGAATAATTAAGCCGGAGTTATCTTCAACTCTAATTGAAGGAAGTACATATGACATCTTATAACAATTAATAATCCATTGAGACATCACTCCAAGCTCCACTTAGAACTAGATATCAGTGAAATGATTAAACATGTTATGCTCAAGATTTAGTAGTTTGAATTATAAATTTTAGTTCATCAAACATTGACATCACGGACATATATTGGATATAGAGTTGCAAACCATTAGACCGCAACTCTGTCACAGTACAGAGTGATATGCTGATGCACTCGAGTGATGATCAGTACACCCCAAATTCCTCAGAAACAAAAAAAATAACAAGATTCAAAGAAAAAATTCATATTTAAATCCATTATATATTAAATAAAAAATGTAGCAGCACTATATCTTTTTTCGTCCTATGGCACAGGGCATCTGTCTTGCCATCGAACTTGGTTTGTTTTAGAACATGGCCTTAGAGAATATCAGATATTGGATCTGAGTTCATCAAAACTTTGTCACATGAATTTATGAATGAATGAAGTCTATTGCATTCTCTGATTTACAGTTTATTATCATTTCACACAACTAAACTACTATCGACAACTGTTGTATTTGAACTTACTCATACGCAGTAGAATCTCTATATATTTGTGCAAAATCTACACCGAGTTCAGCCTCTGAAGATGAAGAAGTTACATCTAACATCCATGTTGCTGGATTATAGTTATCTCTAATTTTTTGAACCCCAGAAACAACCTATCAGATAAAACACAATCAGAAAAGGTGAAAATTTAAAAGAAAAAAAAAGATGCATTCATTTTCGAAAGAAACTAACCTCAAAATACTTGATCACTTCACTTGAATGCTGCCCCATTGGTCCACAGTATATTAAACGACCGCCCCTTCTTAAAAGAATCAACTGCAGTGAAAAGAAAGGTGCATGGGACTGACAATTCTTCATCTCTATATAAGAACTTTAGAATGACAGTTACTTTACAACTCAATCATGATGTCCTTTCGACTCATTGTCTAGGTACTTGTTATGAAAATCTTGTCTTGAGGGTGTCATATGGAGCCTAAAAGAGAATATGATAATATGAACATCTAAATCGTCAGCAATTTCAAACCATGCTCCAAGACTAAACAAATCACATAGTATCCAACCATCATAATTTTTTACCTTTTGGAAGGTAAAGTGGATTGGACACTAAAATTTTATAGGTGGTTTTGCAAGCAGAGACAGAAAATGAAATCCCTTTGTTACATTCTTTAAAGAATAAAGGATCTCAGTTGTTGCACATTCAGTATACGCCAGTTCATCAGAAAGTGAATGAAACTTTGTCGAGCAATCAACAATACTCTTCTTTTCATATACAAATTAGAATTTCAGAATTTTATCTTAAATTGCCTCACACTTCGGTTTACCTCATCAGATGCTTCAAATATGTCAATACTTGGCTGATGTATAGTGCAAACAATTGTTCTTCCAGTCTCAACCACATTCTTCACTACTCTCATGACAATTGCAGCTGATCTAGCATCCAGGCCTGTTGTAGGTTCATCCATGAAGATAATAGAGGGGTTGGAAACAAGCTCCACAGCTATTGTGAGCCATTTACGTTGTTCAGTGGATAAACCGCTAACACCAGATACGCCAACTATGGAATCCTTGATACCAGCAAGCTCAATGATGTCAAGAACTTCGTTAACAAATTCTTGAAAGGACATTTGGAGGCAAGTTATGTACAGTATATCTCAACCAAGTGTTGGTAAAGGCTTTTTTTGGGGTTGGATCGACAAGGTATCCGCCGGGACAAGCAGGGATCCGGATCGAATCAATAAAGGCCCGAGCCTAGAATCCACAAACAATAGAGTCAGCCATCAAATGCTTCATCTGGTAAGAAAAGATTTGGCAGCGCGTTGCAACAGGAACGCCCTACCCAAGGCGCGGGAGTACTAAGGGGCATGTGGCATGGAGGATTGAGGAAGGGAGCATGCTTAGGCATCAAGGCGTTCCCATCCAAAGGATGAAGGGTTGCCTTGATGACCCTAGCCCTCGATGCTCTGACTAAGATTCATGGAAACGTATGCTGATATAATCTTGAGACTTCCCAGATACTCCACCTAAAGCTTACCGAGCACTCTTCGATTCTAAGCCACATATTACCCACTAATGATATTTACTCTAGAAACTAGGGACACGTGGTGGAACCGTAAACTCCTAGATAAACACTCGAGTGTCAACCGCTCTGACAAGCAGACCTAAAGCTACCAAGCCGCTTCTAGGTTACGGCTGAAGGCATGATTGCCACCTAAGAAATCTTCTATAAATAACATTTCCCACGCCTTTTCTAGGGAGAGACACACAGATAGAGAGACGGAAATAGAGAGAGACCCGTGACCTCATGTGCCATTTTTAGACTCATCTAGCGATACCTAAGAGAACCAACGTTTTCTCGTTGACCGATCCGCCCAGGGAGAGATCCTGAGATCATTTGGCATACGTTTCCAGAGGAGTTGTTACCCACGATTTTGGTCAGAGCTATCGCAGGGCCTTCCCTCTCACCCCGACAGCCCACGTTGCTCCTTTGACCCGAAAGAAAGTCAGAACATCTTCTTTGGTCCCAAACCGATCTGCACCCAACATAAACTACCTGGTACGAACACCAAGGAACCCAACAGAAACTACCTGCATTATAGCTGGTTCCTTTTTCTAACCCATGTGATCCAATATACGCTTTCCGGCCCGATGATCCATGGATATTCTCCCTTGGTCCTATACGACCCACACCCGCATAAATCTACTGGTTACAAACAAACATGAAGACATGAAGCTTCAATGTTCTTTACTTTCGAGTGTCATGGTGC
>JAYMTB010001610.1:0-10552 GCA_036897585.1 Francoa sonchifolia | reverse complement strand
AGTGAGGTGTCGGATGTCGTTTAATGCGAAGATAGATGTCGTTTTAATGGAGTCAAAGTCAAAAATAAAGTAATGAAGATGAGAAGGTGGAAATGGGACCCAATTAAGAAAGTGAAATTCAATCATTTGCCCACGAGCGTGTATTTATTATTTTGTCTATCAAATCAAGCTCATTGACTAGTTACATCAGGTCATGTTTTTAATTATTGTGCTTCTTGGTTTGGTTTGGTTTGGTTTGGTATGGGTTTTTCTTGTTTGTTTCTCGAGAAAATTTTTAGTGAATTTTTTAATAATTATGTAAATTAGTCTTGTGGTTATGTTAAGTTTATTGGGTAATTTTCGGATTTTTGGATTTGGAAGTAATTTTTTGGGAATTTTAAATGAGTTTTTACGGAAAAATTAAGTAATTTAGGTTTAGTTTACGATTGATTTAGGAAAAATAATTCTCGAATTTTAAGGTTTTATAAATTTAAATATTTATAATAAATAATTATTAATCCCGTAGGATTTCAAAGTAGCACGATGTATTTCAAAAATTTCACTCAATTGAACGCGTCTAGCATATTTTTTCACAGTAGTAGTAGGATTAGAATCACTATAACTGACTCCATCGAGTTTGCCACCATGGAACTCAACGGTTACACCTACTTGATACTATACTTCGATTCTGCCCTTCTAACAGGAACATCAGTTCTAACAATTCTGTCTCCGTCTACTAAAACAACTGGAAATTTTTCAAAAAAGGTAGGCATACGACGTACAAAAAGTTCACGCCCTTCTTTATCTCTAAAGACAAGGTGTTCTAACCATCCAACAACGATTTCATCCCCGTTGTCCATTGAACCCGGAACCCGCTCGGATACTAAATTTGAACCGTTGCAAACTATTGCAGATAGTATATATATATATATATCAGATCAACACAGGCAAATTCAATACTGAATTATATATCTATATGAGATGAATTTTCTCGAAAAATGTATGGTTTTAGGGTTAATCATTTAAAATGAAATTCCTTATGCATGAAGTTAGGACAAGAAAAGTAGGACTTAGGATTATCTAACTTTAGTGCTTTCGGCTAAGTCATTTTCAAGAATTAATTAAGACAAGATTCATTCATGAATCACAATCTATTATGTTTAATTGACATTTAGCACAACTACTAAAAGCTTTTTCATTTTTTCATCATGTCGTTTTGGCTAATATAATCAAAAGTATGAACATAATTATATTTAACACACTAGTTTAATCTTAGTGGAAGAATTATTGATTGGCTATGAATTTCACAAGTGTAACCTTGTGTTTCCATGTATTCTATCTAGATCAATTAGATTAGACTAAAGGGGGGATTAAATGCTTTTATAAAAGGGTTTTTTGTTTTCGAATGGGAATTTAGTATTCAAAAGTTTCGAATTACTTATCTACTATTATATGATAGTGCGCAATATCTCGTTCGTTAGATACTTAGACTGGCCTGATTTAAAAGAGATTTCAGAATTTCGTGATATTTTTGAAAAGAACCCGAATAAGAGAAAGAAGATATAAAAGGAGACACTTGAGAGCCTGATTTGAAACCGATTCCAGAATTTTATTTAACTTTCGAAAAAGATAAAGGAGACAGATGATTAGCTTGCTCGAATGGAAAGGAATCATGTAAGATGTTCCCTTTGAAGATGACAACAATCCCAAATTTTCTATTCCCCTTCGGACATGGTACATGAATTAGGGTGAAAGTACAATTATCACAAAGGGAAATCAAGTATTAGGAGAATCCTATAAGATGTAACTTTTGAAGAAATGAATTCCTTGACAAAAGTTGGATACAAAGAAAGACAGCTTTATGCCAAAACAATATCAAACAATGCATTTGCTATAGGATAGACAGAGGTCGTGCAGATACTAAAAGGGCGCGAAAAGGGACAAAAAAATGTCATATGCATGCACAAGCTAAGTTAAGAAAGTGTTCATCCAATACAATTGAGTTCATATGCATGCGTACTTTCATCCGAATACCATTATGGTGAGCATACCAAACCGCTCAGTGAATAAGGAGAACAAAATATACGATGGAGAAAAAACAAAGGATAACAAATAGTAGTCATTTCGGCAGACAAAATTCTGTCATTCATACACAGAACACGTGAAATGGGCAACATTAACATGATCCAGAAAATGCTCATGAACCATCATATGTGCATATAATGAGTATATAACCAACCACTACTAGTAATTGCCGCCAGTAATTTCTCAAAGGAAAGCAGCCTCCATTGCATGATAGATCGTGTTCTTTTGAAAAAGCGGTAAACATCATATGTTAATCAGTAGCATAATATGTATTTATCCATAGCAGATTTCACTGAACTCAGATAATATAAATAGCAGCCATAAATAATAATTGATAAATATCAATAGTTGCGGTCTATTCCTTTGTTAGAGAAGAAAGTTTAAACACCCATTTACAATTATCATGCTTTCAATGTCTTCATAATTAGTGCAAGTTTTAAGCCTGAAGAAAAATTACAGAGGAAATATTGTAGACCTTATAACAACAAAGATTCTTCACTTGGAGTTAAAATTCGGAAGCTAACACTGAGGTAACTTTAACTAGGTTAAATGAATGATTTCTACATGTGAAAGGGGAGTGTTTGCTAATAATTCAGATTGTGTATGATGTATGAAAATTAATAAAATGTGCCTGTACTCAATAAGCAATGAGTGAAGTAAAAAGCCATATGCGTCACAGGTGGGCAATACGCCTCATCAAGTTATATGTTTGCAACTACTTCACTTCTTTAGATGTCTCACATGGACAAAGGTAACAATCTTTTATCTCTCTTTTTGGTCAGTACCTGCCTAGAGATCTTAAGGCTAATGGGAAGATAAATAGCAAGGCATATTATGATAAAAGAAAGCCAGAAATGCCTCAAGTAAAGGGTCGCATAACAAGATACAACAAGCACACCAAAAACAACGGCCCAAAAGATAGCCACAGCAATATCCTCCCTGCATGACGTTAAAAGTATCCTTCTATAATCAATATGATAAAGAGATCTTTAATGTGCTTTAAAAGCTACTTAAAGGAATGAAGCAAATGGGAATGAGACTAGTTATGCATTTTAACAAGGGACTGAGCTATACTGATTAATCCAATAGAGGAAAGCTCAAAACCTTACAAACCATCAGAAACCAGCATAAGTGCAACAACAGCACGAACTAATCATAATTTCCTAATGCCCCAGTCATTACAACCAAGCTAATCCCCATATCTAGCCCAACTTCTTCACATTGTTCTCATCCCTCTTGCTTCACTCATGTTTTACATATATAGTCATGAACCTTAGCCCAAACCTTTTTTCTAGTATTTTGGTTTACAATCTATCTCTAATAAAGTGGCAACAACCATAAAAGTATCTATAACCCTCTCATATATTTGGCTTCTCCAGTGTTTTTAGGGGAACATAAAAGTTCCCTAGCATAAAAGGAATGAAAAGAAGTTCGATCAAACACATACTTTGACTCAGTCTTGATTCTCTTACCAATTCACATTGTAGATTTCACAATTAAGTTCCACAAAATCACTTTATTATCAGTATCAACTCTTAATTTATGAGCCTACCCAGCTAAACCGTTCTACTGGAAATTTCCAACCAAGTCTTACTAATACTATACAAATAGATACTCTATCTAATAAAATGTAAAACACGAGAACAATCAGTTGAACATTATCATTGCAAACTAAATATCAGCAAACTGCAGAAGAAGCAATAGAGACGTACCAGGTAGAAATGTAGGGTTCGTGAGAGAAGAATGTAAGAACAGAATACTTGTGCTGCGATCGGATCTGGCAGTCTCTGAGTTGCTCCACGAGCTTAGACCTTGTTATCATTTTCTACAAATTTACAGACGCAAAATTTACGGACTTCAAATTAAACCTCCCAGAAACCGATCGGAAATGCAAACTAAAACCCAATACATCGAGAACGAATTCTGGTTCGCAGTGCTTATCATCCAATGTGAAAATTCCAATTGAACAGTGAAATTCGTTGATACGCAGCAATGTTTCGGCGTGAAGAACAACACGTTAGATCGAATTTTGCCGTGGAGAATTGGAGCGATGCAATCGAGATTGATATCTTCGAAGTGCAGTTAGAAATGGCAGATATACATATACATATGTATATACATGTATGTGTGTGTATATCCGGATAAGTATATCTACATGTTCCTATGTACATGCACACATACATGTAATGTAACACATTTTCGGAAAAATTCCAAAAATTTCAAGCAAATACCGATTTGTAACATCTAGAAATATTTGGACTTAGAGATCGAAAATTTTTCATCATGTTCAATGGGAATTTCAGGTACATAAGGGACAAGAAACACAAATACAAGACATAGACAAAAACCTTGTCCCTATGTAAAGACTTTTCCAACATATACAAAATGACAATATTGAAACCTAGGTGTTGTCTCTCTCATCAAAAAAATTCTGAATCCGATTGGGACATCAAATGTTGTGTTGATAGGTCATTAACTGTTTAGGGTCGATAGGACCCCACCGGTAGCAGTTGGTACCACGACTTCCCATCCAGGCCCTTTAAGGGGAAATGCACCAATAGAATTAGGCTTTGCATCATCTTTATTGTTGGATGGAGTACCAATCAGATCGCTGCGATTCAATATTCTAGCCAAATCTTCGTCACTAATGTCTGTCTGTATCATTTTGTCTTCCGCACTTTCATCATTTCTCAGCAGTGCCAGCAGATCCTCTTCCTGAAATTTAATCGCGAATGACAATTGTTGTGATCAGCACATGATTAGAATTTTCCCGTAAGAATAAACAAAGTTTACTAGACTAAAGTTAGTTAACATGCCAAAATCTGCAGCTAAATACAAACTTTTTTCGTCATAAAAAAATAGGATGATCGAGTTTAGTCAAGTATTTGTGAACCTCGGCCTTAAACTCGAAAAACTTCCCAACATAACCAACAATGAAATGGCATGCCACCGAACAGTAATAACACAATTGAAAGAAATGGACAAAGCAAACCTCTAAAGTATCTGTATTAGATTTGGGTTTTTCTAGATGAAATTGTCCTTTCCCAATCACCACGTGCTCAAGCTTCAACTTTTCGAAAGCTCTTTTCAGAATGCGCACCTGTTTACAATGACTCGATAAACTTCTTCGTCAGCTATAAATAAAAACAGAGATTAAAAAAACCAACAAGTCATATACCTCTACAGATTGAGCAGTTGCAAGCCTGTAAACATGAACAGGCTTTGTTTGGCCTATCCTGTGACATCTATCCATAGCCTGCAAATCCATTTGTGGGTTCTGTAGTGCAAATGCAAAAGCAATAATCAGCTAAGAACTCAATTGAGTGTATAATGTAACAAAGAGAAAACATAAGTAATAAAAAGGAGAGATTATCACAAAAGTACCCAGTCACTATCATAAAGTATACAGGTATCAGCTGCAGTCAAGTTGATACCGAGTCCACCAGCCCTAGTACTGAGAATAAAGATTCTATAGTTGCTGTTGACATCATTAAAGTCCTGGATCTGTATGCAATTACTCAATCACCGTCAATTAAAAACTATTTGATTGAATGTAACTGATTCCAATTGTAAATAACAGTTATGATCTTATAGTAATGTCCCCTAGCTTTACTAATGTATGTTTGACTAAAAAAATTAATGTGCAAATACCGATGTCTAAAGTCCTATAACATATAAATATATTAAAATGTTCCACTTGTAACAGGGTATCAGAAACCTGTCTTCTCCTTTCTTCTAACTTTACACTTCCGTCAATTCTACACACTTCAAATCCCTTCTCACTAAAATAATAGTCCATTATATTTAGAATCTTCGTCCATTGTGTGAAAATCAGAACCTGGTTGCAAAGTGGCGGAAGCTCATTAGGCAGCACATAAGAAAATAGAGTATATACATATCAACGAACAAACTGTAAAGCTTACCTTATGCTTGAGAGCAAGTAGTTCTGTCAGCAATTTGTCCAGCAAATGGAATTTTCCACACTGTTCAACTATCTGCTCAATAGGTGGGTAGAACGCTGTCAACCAAGAAAGTAACAAAACGGCTTGAGTGCTGAAGCATCTGAACATAGTTAGATAAATAAATAAATAAATAGGAGAGAGATATACATGACCCATCAAAGGCCGACTCTAAGAGATCAGGATGATTGCAGTTCTTCCGTAGTTGAATCATTAAATTATTAAGCTTTCCATTCATACCATGTCCTGCAAGTTTACAAATTGTAGAGTAATCTGAGCAACTGCACTATGTTGATAGTAACAAACATAAATATGATGGTTACAAAAGATGCTAAACAAAACTAATAATATATTTTGTCACAATACTGTACTCAGCCTAAGATGTGAATTCAGAAATACCCTGTCACATTTCCAAACAAAGCAAATGAAAATTGTATTTTTACAATCTATGCCTTGCGCACCCATCCTGTAGGCCTAATCAAAGGGACTAACAAATAAATCTTCAACAGATACTTCTCTTCTATTTTATACTGAGCAAACACAATAAAAAAATTCTGGGATGTCATAGTAAGCACTCTCTCCATAGAAACATCCAAACTTATTGCATCATCACTAGCATTAATAGCGTACAAAACTACCTACCACGTACTTTAATGTTTCATCAAGAAATCAGTTTTCTAATAATATGATCCAGACATATCTGAATTTCCTATCTTTAGGGGTAAGAGTAGCAAACTATTGCTTGTTATATCAATTTTTCAAAACAACGTGAGCTAATATACCTGTGGCAACCTTCTCACGTAAATAGTTCTCCAATGTTTTATTAACTAGATGGTCTTGGAAATTCTTTTGATGGTCAGTCATGGTGGCATATAATATAATCTCCTTTTTTCGAGGGAGCATCTGCTCAACATCAGTCTTCATTCTTCGAAGCAGGAACGGACGCAATATAGTATGGAGCTTACTTACCACCTAAATAAAATAAATTTCGAAAGTATTATTTAGAATGTAAATTGTGAAAGAAGAGAAATAAATTAAGTTGTAAGAAATGGTGGGTACTTGAGTCCTCCTTTTCTCCTCCAACTCTATCTTCATAGCTTCACTGGTGCACTTCCCTGACAGATCAAACCTGAACATAAAATCAGATCATAAACTAATTATAGCCAATTTAAATAACCCAAATGATTTTAGTAAAAAGTGTTGCATAAATTGTTAGCATTTTTAAGCCAAAATTCAATTTCAGTACTCCACAGTACAATATTTTAATTCATACTGGAAACATGATCCAACACAAAGCCATCAAATGAGTTTACAAGATGAATAGAAATCAAACTAGGCAATAACCATCCATAGGTAAGTACACTTACCACGACTCGAATTCTTCATGAGATGCGAATATATCAGGCAATAGGAAGTTCAACAAGGACCAAAGTTCAGCCAAATTGTTCTGCAGAGGTGTCCCAGTTAATAGAAGCTTATTTTCAACTGGTACATATTTCAGTTCCTTCAACAATTTGCATTTTGAGTTTTTCAACCTGTGCCCCTTTTAAGAAGAAAGGTGCATAAATGAGACAACATAATTACATTTGGTGATTGTAATAATTTACAACACAATCTTGTTTAAATAATTTTCAGATCAGTCACCTCATCAACCACCATGTACTTCCAACTATAATGTCTCAAGTGTTTTTTTGCATCATTTAAAGCAACCTCATAAGAAGTAATTATTATGGGGAATTTGGGGCCAATTGATCTAGGCATGTACTTCCTACGTAACTCGTCCCTTGCTTTCTTATCCCCATGGTAGATAATTGCATCAATTGTAGGCACAAACCTATATACAAAAATTTTACACAAAATATAAGAGGGTAGATACTATCAACTAGTTTAACAAGAATCAATTACAAAATTACCTTTGAATCTCATTAAGCCAATTCGAGAGAGTAGAAAGAGGAGCAATCACTAAGTAGGGTCCATCTAAGCCCTTTCCTTTCAGATGTGCAAGGAAACCAATAGTTTGAATTGTCTTTCCAAGCCCCATTTGATCCGCAAGGATGCCATTCAATCCATTTTGCCATAATGAGATCAACCACTTAACACCTTTGATTTGATAAGTCTTCAACTTCCCACCAGTCAACAAAGGTACAAGTTCTCTCTGCTCTTTCTCAGACCTTTCCTCCTCTGTCAGATTCACATCTTCAATTTTAACCCCTTCTTGGGATCTTGTTAGCATGGCAGCAACTGCCCTCTTGGCCTTCCTCTGAAGAACAAAAATGTTAAAATGCAAGCCAAACCCATTTAGTAGAAAAATTCTATAGGGAAAAATACATAAGAAAAAGAAAATGACTGCTAGATATAGATAAGCATGTTTCAGAGAATGCATTTATATTAATCCATGATACATTTTCAAAATGCCAACATAATTTGAAGGTAAAAAGGTGGTTACATCTACTTCCCAAAGAGCAAACCAAGCAAGTGTGATTATGTAGATAGTGGTTTTAACACCAATTGGGTAATTATTACTAACAAAAAACTAAAGCTCAAAATATAGTGATTATGTAGATAGTGGTTTTAACACCAGAGGAAGTAGACAATCAAGCATGTGTATGTTTCCCCCTGAAAGAAAAAACTAAAGCTCAAAATAGAGCACACATACAAGCACAAAAGTTTGAACACACATATACATGACTATACGAAGCAAAGATTCTGTATCAACATAAAAAATGATGAACACAAAGGCTTACATTATTGTAATCAGTGGCAACTTTTCTTTTTGCACCACGACCTCTCTTTTTCACTACAGTTTCACTACTTTCCTCCACTCCGTTCTGACAATGCAAAATTCATATGTTAGCACAATATAAGGTGAAATTGCATATCCGTATTCATTTCTCAAAAGAAAAGATTTGAAAGGATGAATGGGAATATACAAGAGTGATGTCATCCATCTTTTCCAGCAAAAACTCTGAGTACATTTGTGTCTGTGTTAGAAGCTCGTCTAATTTAGTAAACTGACAGTCTTTTAAAGTGGGTGCCTCTACAGGTTCTTCCTTTAGTTCTGCATCCTCCTGCTTCACTCGGGATTCCAGCAGTTTTTCTTCTTCCTCTATCATCACTTTTGATATAGGGCAAGAATCTCCAAATTTGGGATCGAGCGATAAAAGCACTTCTTCCTCCAAGGTGATTTCCGTCTTCTCCTTGCATGTATCATTTGCCTTAATTTAGGGAAATGAAGAATAAATTATTCAAGAAAACTGTAGGAACATTAAACAAAAATATTTCGGGATATTTATCCTTTCAGAACTAGAGCCTCAAAAAGCAAACAATACCAAATACAGGAAAAACAAATTTTTCCGTATGCAAAGCCTGAAAAAACTTCACATTCCATCTCAATTACCGTTACCTTTCCAGAAACCTCCCAAAATATTCTTCTCAAGAGACAAGCATATGTAAACCAAAACGAAACAAAAAAAGACCATTAAAAGAAGGTAAAATCAAACCTCATCTTTAAGCACAGAAGTAGGAGAACCAGCAGCGGACTCATTCTTAACATCATCGTCAACCGCCATTTCTAACATCAAAAACCACAGAACTCAATCAAAACCTAAACAATCATCCAACAACAAAAACCTAGGGTTTTTCAAATCAACAAAAAATCTAAAACCCTAGGGTTTCAATCAAACACATAAAACAACAAAAAACGTAAACATAAACACAACTTACTTCACTTCCGAAAAGAAATGGAGATCACCACCAGAGCGAGAGCACGAAGCAGAGAGAAGACGAAAAGCCTGGACTTACATGAAAGAAGGAAGCGAACTCTGTCAATGGAGGGAAAATAAATATTACTTTTATTTTATTATTTATGAATGGTAATGGAATTATGGAAATAATATTATTTTATTACAGTAAATGGTCCGTGGGCGGGAAAATGAAATTTTAACTTTTGCCCTAGGAATAACCACTTAATTACTCGAACTACCTTTTTCTGACGGTTCTGTTTAGGACAATTTAGTCATTTCCAGTTTGGGCTTTCTAACAAAACCGTTGGCCCATCTGTTGTTAATCCAGTAACTATTAATGGGCCTAAACATTAAAAGCCCAACGAGGGTTGAAAGGTAATTAGACACTTTGTACCATTTTTCAAATTTCTTATTTTCCCCTTTTTGGTTAAATATTTGAATTTGCAACCGAATTTATCTGGATTTACTTCTAAGTATTATCGTATTATTCATAACACTCAACGAACTTGTTAAATTAAAATCGAAAAATCTAATCGACCTTGTGTCTTTAGTATTTTATCGATACCAAAAGAAAATATAATAAATTTCTTAAAAATTCAAGAAAGACGTAAATGTGGTGAAGAAAAATTCAAATTATTTGGTGAGTCTGAAAGAATTTCGGCACAGAGGACAAGTCGGCGATCTAACAAGAAAAGGATCAACGCAGAGATAATGAAACGTATGATCACAAATAGGCATAACTCTACACATTTCATTTTTCTTGAATTCTTCACTGCAAATTACGCA
>JAYMTB010001609.1:0-10552 GCA_036897585.1 Francoa sonchifolia | reverse complement strand
ATTAAAAGATTTAGTTCATGTTCAATAAATTGAAACAAAACATAAACTTGTTCAACATCATAAAAAGATAGATAAAAATGAGATCAAATCTGGGTAGAATCGATTGTCAGACGATCCGTTCCTTCCTTGATTCCTTGAATCTTCCCCTTCTTGTAGTTCTTCAAAGGCGGTTCTCAAGTCTTCCAAAGATTCCTAATAATGTTGATAATTCGCCTATTTATAGAGTAGGAGGTGTGGACCCAAGGCCCATAATGATTCGGACTGAAAAAGACCTAATTTCCATTTGATGTTGGGCGGCACGAGGCGGCGCCGCGACGATGAGCTTTAGTTGCCAAGGTGTCTTTAGGCAGCGCCGCAGCGCCCATAGGTGGTGGGACGCCGTGGCGCTGAGGCTCAGTCCTGCTTCCTTCAGATGGTGCCGTGGCGCCCATGAGTGGCGTTGCGGAGCCAAGGTTCAGTCCGTAATGCTCTGTTATCTTTTGTTTTTCCTCCCAATTACTCGCTTTTTTCTTCTTTATTAACTTTCTTCAATTCTTCTCATTTTTATGCCGACTTTGACGAGTTTCTCTACTTGTTATGATCTGAAACCAAAACATAAAAACATAAATTAAATACCTAAAATCTTGAGAATTAGAATCAAAATAAGCATAGAAAGGTATTTAAAATTAGTACATATTTGCTCATTATCAAATACCCCCAAACTTATTATTTTTCTAGTCCTCGAGCAAAAGAAAATAACAAAACTAACTAAAACTCCTACGACTAACATTTTTAGGGTTTGTTGCCTCAAATGATTGCTTATGTCCATTGGTTTACGAATGTCAAGAAATAGTTATTAAGATTTTAACTCTAAAATGAAATTATTCTTGCTCATCATCGAAATTGAGTATCCAACATAGTTCAATTATCATGCTAGTGACTCGGATCAACCCATAAGGCAAAGTCCATACTTCGATCACTAAGCATAAATTCATAAACTTGTTGTCCCTATCCTAGTTTTAGATTACATATCCTTGTTTCGAGTCATCAGGGCTTGGTTAAGGTTGTAAGGTTATTGTATAGGGTAGGCTAAGAGGTAGTTTATACAATTTCAAATTTTTAAAGCTAATTTACGATATAACGGATGTCATAGTGATGTTTCCCCCAAACTTGAATTTTTCTTTGTCAAGCTTCATTTTATGCTCTTCTCGACTTTCTTGATTTTTCTTTTACTGAGTTGCATTTTATGCTCTTCTCAGTTTATTTTCCTACCTTACCGAGCTACATTTTATGCTCTTCTCGGTTTTTTTTTTCTATTATGCGGGGACAATATCACTACATGTTGTATTTTTCTCGTGAACACTCTTTTTCTTCATTCTCTCCAATGTATAGCCACTAAGGTGAAGGTTAAAAAGGGTTGGGCCATAGGTAAATGGTTTAAGGAATGCCTAAATCGTTCTCTAAACAAGAATATCATCTAAAATTTCAGCTCCAAGGACAATTTAAACAAGTTTTAGAATATATGTTAGAAGATCTAGGTATTTCCTATGTTTTCATAAGTATCTCTAAGTCATCTAGTCAATCTAACATCACTTGTTGGGGATACTCAATTTGATCTAGCAAGAACAACTTAAGGTTAGAGAGAAAATCTATTACTACTACTTCCATATTCACTCTATTACCAATTTTCATTACAATCATACTCTTATCATTCGCACCCTAAAAATAACCTAAAAGCCTAATAAAATTTAAAAAAAATAAAAAAATTTAAAAGCAAACACAACCTAAAAAGAACCTAAAATCATAATTTGTTTTTTAAACCACACACGAATGGATTCTCAAACAATCATGAATTATCTTAGAATCTATCAGCACACAAGCTTATCTACCCATCAAGCACACCCCCAAACTTAAACCCAACATTGTCCCAATGTTATAAAAATTAAAAGGGAAGTGAGTACTGGATAGATAAAACCTGATTCAATATTCATCTTTAGATTCCTCCGGGCATCGAGGTGGATGATGCATTTCAGGCACATCCTGATCCAGATGGCGCTCCGCTTGATATAATCTCCAACGCTCCATGTTTTCGAGGACCGCATGCACAACATCCTCAATGTAATCCATTCGTCGCTCTAGTCAGCGATGGATGATTGGTCAGGTGCTTGCTCTTGTGCTTACTGAGAGCTCCTTGATTGTTCTCCTCGGGACTCTCAATTTTCTCATCTAGATGGCCCTGCCGATCGAATTATTCCCTCATGGCGGCAGAGCAGTGGTTTTGGGTGAATTATTTCCTCAAGTGGAGATGCGACCACTCCTGCCTTCAAGCATAATCCGTAGATCAGCACGGGATGACCGAATCTGACAGTTGTTGTGCCCCGAAGCTGGTGCAAAATGTTGTTCTTTATTATACACCCACATCAATCGTCATGCCCATAAGAACTGCAAATAGCAACAAAGCTCGGTCTTTTGTGACGTCGCTAAAATGATTAATAGGCATGAGTTTTGCACATATAAAATAATGGACGTTTTTGGTATATTCATCCATGTGCTTGGTTTGGAAGTTGATAACATCATTGGATGACGTCTTCCATTGTGCACTAGGTGCCAGTGTTCCTATCACCTCATCAAAATCAATAGTCCCTTTCTTGAATGTAGTGTATTCATCGTCATCTATGTTAGGAATGCCATAGGAAGAGTTTATAGAGGTTCTATCAAATGGGATGACTTTGCCTCTAATGAATACCCTAAATTCATTATCCTCGAAGGTATTGGCGTAGAATTCCCTAATCATGGGAGCTACAGCCGATGTGGGTGTGGTGCAAAAGTTCGTCCACCCATGACCAGTAATCCATTTAGATTCAATTTTTTGAAACCTCTTTCTTGAATAAAAGACTTCTTTACCATGCCCGAATTGAAGCATTTTCAGCTTCTTGGCTCACAAAATGAATAAGGTCATAAGATGACGATGAGGATCCCCTAGGTCTTTTGTAGGGATTTCTTTGCGACGCATGATGAATTGAGTAAAATAGCAATTAACAAATCACAAATTCAGCACACAACCAATTTTAAATATAAAAACCCTAGGTTCAATGGTTTAACCCAAGAACAACCTAATCACTGTCACTTTGATCATCACACCACAATTAACTAATACAAGTAAGTTTAGAATAAGGAGATAAGAAAGCAAACCTGAAACCTTAGATGATTCAATTGAAACCCAAAATCGAATTTCAACTTGTTGAATAGCGAAATCTGAAACAAATTATATAATGAAAAGATGAGATTTGATGATAAATCATTGAATAATCATGATTATATGAAGATTAAACGGTAGGATTTGAAGTTTAGGGAAGAATCGAACCTGATGTGGAGGGACTCGGGATGAAAATTTTAAATTTAGGGTGTGGGAGATAAAAGGGATCTTGGTTTTTTTAAAACCCAGAAAGTTAAAGAAAATATTAAAAAAAAAAATTGGGTTGCCTCCCAACAAGCACTTGTTTATTGTCATTAGCTTGACATTACTTCATTCGTACTTGGATTCCTAAAAGGAAACACAAAGTTAAAGAAAATATAAATAAAAAAATAAAAAAATTGGGTTGCCTCCCAACAAGCGCTTGTTTATTGTCATTAGCTTGACATTAGTTCTGATTATCTTTCAAATTGGGTCACCTAAGAAGACCAAATTTGCACACGATCATCACCCTCATGATGATGTTGTAATCTTGATTTGTGGATGCAATATTTAGATCCGTCTTCTAGTTTAACCATGCCTCTGTCGTAAACTCCCAAAATACGATATGGACCTGGCCATTGTGCAGTAGGCCATTTCAGGAATAATGATGATCGAAGATCAAACAATCGGACCATTTGTCCCGGCTTGAATATTCTTTCTAGAGCCATATTACCCATTTATTCTTGATACCTTCCAATATTCATTCCTTTTCAGATCTACCAGTGTATGACTTTGTTTTCCATCTCTGCCGTCAACTGCCCATCCTAACGCCTCTTTATATTTCTTTAGTCTCTTCACTAAATTATTTCTTTCATGATGTGAGAGTGTTGAAGGAACAATCAATGGGTTTGTTGATTCTTCACCTAAGAATACATAACACAGAAAATGAGGCAAAATTGTGAACTTCCTTTTTGCTTGGGACTTCCTCAAAAATTTCCTCTGTTCAGTCTGCTTGTTGGATCCTTTCTTCATGCTGATACGTGTAGTGGACAGAAAGTGAGTCAGCGGTTGAAAATGAATCATTGGTGCTTACATACCTGTTATTGTTGCTTTCTGGTGTTGAATTGCTTCCCGAAGAATTCATTCTTTGCGCAGGTTTGTTTTGAAACATCTCATTCTTTGCAGGATCTGATAACTAGACTCATAAATACATTAATTTATCTTTTTGTTACCGCATCTGAAAGTTAATTGACCCTCTCCAACATCTATAAGAGCTCTACTTGTAGCTAAAATGGGTCGACCAAAAATTAGAAGTATCTCATCATTCTCTTTCATGTCTAATATAAAAAAATTGACCTCGTACATAAGCCCTTCGACTTGAACATATACATCATCTATCAATCCTAGTGGATGTACAAGAGATCCATCTGCCAAATTAATTCTAATGTTTGTAGGACTTACCTCATACAGCTTCAGTTTTTTGTAAACAGAGAGTGGCATCACATTGATACTTGAACCTAAATCACACAAAGCCTCAAAATAATATTCGTGAATTGCATAGGGAATAGTAAAAATACCGGGATCCTTTCGTTTTGGAGTTATGTTTTTCTGCACTATTGCACTGCATTCTCCCTCAAGTTTAAGTTTTTGCAAGTGTGATTCCTGTTGCTCAATTGTAACAGGAGTTGTTATGATGTCCTCTTCTATTGGGTCCTCAACTTCTTCATTTTCCTGCATAAAAATGGCTTTTACCTATTGGACCGGATTAAGTTCAGTGTCACTAGGGAACTTTCCTTTTTGTTCTTTCTGCTCATTCTCAATGCTTCTTATTGCTGATGCAAGTTGTCCCACAGTTGTTTCCAGATTTTTCATTGTTGCTCCCATAGTGGCTAGTTGTAAACCAATGTTGTCCAATCCATCTTCTTGAATTTTTGGTGTGTTATTTCCATGAAATTCTCAAATCGGTCTTCAAGAGATGGTTTTCTTCATTCCGCCAATTTATTATTGCTGAAATTTCATGGCGGTTGCAATGAATTTCGGCTATTTCCATACAACAGGTTCTCATGATTCCGCAGTTTTGGATGGTAGTAATTTGGCAAATTGTTTCCTCGGTAGTTGAATTTTCTATTGTTCACATAATTTGCCTGCTTGTTTTCCAGGTCATATCCTGTGTTGGTCATTGAAGCTGCAACTACTAATTCAGTCCATGACTTGTTATTTTGTTGTGCAGTTAGCATATCAATTTGGCGTTGCATGGCTATTATCTGCCCAGAATAAGAATTATTAAAATAAATTTAGTAAATACCTGTAACTTTTCTAGAGGAAGCACGATCATTCCCCCACTAGCATCCATTGGTAGCCATTTCATCTAAAAGTGCCAAAGCCTCATTTACACTCTTTGTCATGATTGCTCCACCTGCGGCTGCATTAACAATGGTTCGAGTATGCCCATTAATGCCATTGTAAAACAGTTCGACTTGTTTCCAACTTTGGTATCCATGTTGTGGACACCTACGTAGTAGATCTTTAAACCTATCCCAAGCTTCATGGAAAGGCTCGAAATCTTATTGTCTAAACTATCCTATCTCATTCCTTAGCTGGGCTGCCTTTGATGATGGGAAGAATTTGATTAAAAATTTATGTGCCATGTCCTCCCATGTGTGTATTGAACCAGGCTGCAATGACTGAAACCACCCTCGCGCTTTTTCCCTCAGAGAAAACGGGAACAAACGCAATCTTATTGCATCATCCGGTATTCCGTTCATCCTTACTGTTGCACTGATATCCAAGAAAGTGCCAGGTGAACATTTGGATCTTCCATAGCTGAACCCCCAAACTGGTTTTGCTGTAACATATTGATCAACGCCGGTTTGAGTTCAAAATTGTGATTTTCTATCACAGGATTCACAATCCCGGAAAAATAATCATTTACATTTGGTAATCCGTAACTTCTGATAGGTCTCTATTGATCAATTGCTTCGTTGTTGTTTTCCAATGCTTCATCTCTTATTCTTTTAAGTGTTCTTTCAATTTCCGGATCAAATTGCATGAAACTGAAACAAAAAAACCAACCGTACGTAAAATAAAATAAAAATATAAACAAATATAAACCTAGTCTAAACTAAAATAAGAAATAAATCAAAATCAAAATTTAATAGAATTTATAAATAATCCCCGGCAACGGCTCCAAAAACTTGATGTGCGAAAAGGTGAATGCAACAATTTACCGCAAGTGTACGGTGTCAAGTTTAAGTATAGAAGAGTTAGGATGTCGAACCCATATAGATTATTTTAAAAACTACTAGGTCTTTTTTAGTCCAAATCATTATGGGCCTTGGGCCCACGTATCCTACTCTATAAATTGGCAAATTATCAACATTATTAGGGATCTTTGTAGAACTTGAATAGCGGATTTTAAGAACTACAAGAAGAGGAAGATTCGAGGAATCAAGGAAGGAACGGATCGTCTGACAAACAATTCTGCCCAGATTTGATCTTCCTTTATCTATCTTCTTATGATGTTGAACAAGTTTATGTTTTGTTTCAATTTATTTAATATGAACTAAATCTTTTAATCTAGAGGATTGATGTAACCTACTGGTTAATTTATGAATTAATAGTTTTATTTTGTTTTATGATCTTTTTACTCAACGAGGTTATAATTATTGGTGCATATTGTTGAATCGGAAACCTACGACTAGGCGCTCTCGTGAGGTAGTCTTAGGTTCGATCACAGATAATTATAGCATAAGGCGTAGTGAAGCGATCTTTGATGCCACTAATCTTGTGAAGTCTACAAAGGGAATCACAGAGGATATTGCGTCCTTAACTGAAAAGATCCAGACAATACTTTGGTGGTACTCTTTGAAGGGGATGAATTAGGTTAGGATTCCTGACTTACTTATTGACATAGAGAGATCTAAAATACGAGAAAAATTTATTAGTCATAGATTACCAGTATGGTGAATCAAAGATATTCATCATCATTATCTTTTAGTATCTTCAGTTCTTAGATATTTCATTGATCATTTTAATTCAGTTTTCAAAATTTAAAACTTTTATCTTTTTATTAGTCTAAATTAGTTTAGGGTTTATTTAGGTCAAGATTAGTAGTTTTTAAAATAATCCTTGTGGGTTCGACATCCTAACTTTTTTCTATACTAAAACTTTACACTGTACACTTGCGGTAAATTGTTGCATTCACCTTTTCGCACATCACTCTCCTAGGATTATATGCACGTTTTGGATGCAAGACATTTGTGCATATTCTCAAAGACGAGAGATCTAAGCTCAATGTTAAAACATGGCAGTGTGTATTTTTAGGTTATGGTCCATATGAATTTGATTATAGGCTATATGATCCAGTTTAAAAAAAAGGTTGTTAGAAGTCGTGATGTGATATTTTTGGAAGATTAGAATATACAAGATATTGAGAGCTCGGAGAAGATGGTTCCTCAGTCCTATGATGATTTGATTAACTTGAATCCTGTTCCTTAGATAGGTTTACCAGAACAGGCTGTGGATGAAGTTTATAGTGATCATTCGAGTAAAGGTGAAGTGTTGCCTAAAATATGCTACGTAAGTGTATGTGTCGCTAACAAGTAATAAAGTGATGAGTGAGTATCATTCCCACGAGAATTGAATACTAAAAGAGAATTTAATGCAAAAATTGAAATGGAATTAATAATGGTGATTTTGGAATACTTTTATGTGTGCAAAAAATTAAAGTTAAACTATTAAAAAGAAACTAGGGAAATGGTAGTTCAACCAACAAAACAATTAAACGCAACAAGACAATAATGAATTCCAAATGACTTAGGAGCTTGGATTGTTAAATCCACATTTGATGCAGCTCTGTTTACGATTGTCATAGCAATGTCATGGCAAAACGTTTTGTGTTAACCCCAATTACGAATTTCATAGAATTTTTCCAAATTTGCTATGATTTAACTATTTAAATTTCCTTTCAACATATTCCTATGTGAATATAATTTTAGAAGTCAATTTTCAGCTCAAAATTGATTGGGCTATGTGAGATAAATTATATGTTCCTATATTGTTTATAAATCAACTAATGAAATTAGGTTGAACTCACACTATTCAAGCTAGATCTAACTTGGACTAGTCTTTCCAAATCTAATCTCAAGCAATTCCATATCTATTGATGACCAAACAACAAATATGATAAGCATCAAAATAAGCATTGAATAAACACAAAATTGATTCACCAAGAATTCATTAAGCAATCCACAACTTAGCTACATCAATGGGTTCATCAACAATCCAACCTAAAATTGATTAGTTCATAATTGTCATCACAAAATTCATAATAGATATACCCATTGTTTACTCGAGCGAGAAAAAGATAAACACTAAAAAGAACAGACAAACTCAAGTTTTTGTGTCTTCTTCCTAAATGAAGCTGTGGAAAATTGTTGTGATTGAGCTTTACCTCCTCTTCTTCCCCTAGCCATCACCAAACATATAGAGAATGACCTAAATGTGTTTTCTCTTCCTCTTTTAAGTGATTTCTGGGCTTGGGCTGAAAAATGGGCTTTTGGATCAAAAATTCCATGACAGCTTGTCTCGGGGCGCCGCAGCGCCATGCCTCAGTCCAACAATGTCACAGCATTTCCATGCAATGCCATGGCATTCTGAGCTCAGTTACTATATTTTCTTCATTTTGCATCAAAACGCTTTTGATTACGCCAAATTTTCAATATTTCCAATATCCTATATAATATAGAGAAAACATGAAATAAGAATTATAAATCTCGATATTTAACAATATATTAAGTGTACAGGGCATCTAAAAATTATACTAAATATCAACCAATCATGAAGTAGATGCTCCCTTACAGGTAGAAGCAGTAGAGGACATTCATGATGAATTGTCAATTTTAGAATTGACACCTCTAGTTCCAGTTCGAAGATCTACTAGAGATTGACAACCTTCCATGAGATACACTACTAATGAGTATGTGTTATTATCTTACAGTGGAGAACCTGAGAGTTTTTAGGAAGTCATGGAAGATGAAAAACAAAAAGAAGACACGGAGACGTAAAAAAGGAATCTAGAGAATAAATAGATGGATAATGAATAGTAAAGAACCATTGTACATTGCTAACATCAGGAAATGGAATAATCAAGAATCTCGAGTAATTGGCCAAGCTGCTAAAGTAGCTACTTCTTCTAATGACTTATGCGTTCTCTTATCATTTTGAATTCGACGATCCATTAATTCAACTGGCAGAGGATTATAAATGGATCAATTTTTTTTTTTTTTATTGGAGATTGGGACTAGATGGACTTTCCATAGGACCTAAGTACTTTCGTTGTTGTGGAATAAGAAGCCATATAAAATTGACTCTAGAGATATAGTAATATGGAGAAGACAATTGGATTGAAGCCATGCAAGATGATATGGATTCATTGCATGGGAATCACACATTTGAGTTGATAAAGTGTCCTAAGGGAAAAAGAGCTTTGAAAAATAGGTGGATATATTGGGTGAAGCAAGAAGAACACACCTCACATGCACGGTTCAAAGCTAGATTGGTTGTCAAATGTTTCTGTCAGAGAAAGGGAATTGATTGTGATGAGATTTTCTCTCCGTTTGTGAAGATGTCATCTATTCAGGTGGATCTTGGTTTGGTTGCTAGTCTTGACTTAAAGGTTGAGCAAATGGATCTAAAAATAGCTTTCCTTCAAGGTGATTTGGAGGAAGAGATTTACATGGAGCAACCAAAGGATTTTAGAGTAAAAGGGAAAGAGGGCAATGTTTGAAAATTGAAGTACAGTCTATATGGTCTGACATGGGCACCGAGACAATGATATATGAAGTTTGAGGCAGTTATGGGGGAGCAAGTCTACAAGAAGAATACTTCCACCCATTGTGTATTTGTGCAGAAATTTACTGCTTGTTGAGAATATGTCACAAATTATCCGATATGATTAGATTTAATTATAGATATTATTCTCTAAATTAATGGATATAAAAAAATGATTTGATCTTTATTTGGTTAAAGTTTCCTTATTTGTCGAGGATTCTATTTTAGAGACTCTATAAATATATGTCTAATTATAGGGTTAACGTTATATGAAAGATGTGAGAGATGTGAGGAAGCGTGAGGAGAACACTAGGGACACTATGGGGAGCATGGAAACATGAGTTTCTTTCATGGCTCATAGTTAGGTGTCAGTATCAGTGTTAAACGTTTGATGTAATCCTCTCTACTATATACAGTATTATCGTTTCTCATCCGTGGACGTAGGCAATGCCGAACCACGTTAACCTTGTGTGTTTTATTATCGGTTGTTTTATTTCGTTATTTGCTTGTGTCGTTTTGGGGATTCGGAAGATTCCAATAGACGGGATTGAAAAAGTTGGATGTTGA
>JAYMTB010001608.1:0-10556 GCA_036897585.1 Francoa sonchifolia | reverse complement strand
TGGAGTAGATACACGACTCACTTTAAATACAAATCCTTGTAAGGAAATACTAATAAAATTTTAAAATTTGACCAAACATTAAACATTCCATTTTGGCACTTAAAATCATTAATGCTTTACTTGGAAAAACGACCAATACTCTTTATTATAATTCATATTTTTGGAACAAAATCGTTTTAAATAATCGTTGACCAATAATTAACGTTGCAATTAATGAGTTTAATCGCCATCATAAAAATTTAAAATAATTAAAATTGGAGTATTTCTCATATAAACATAAATTTATTACTGAGACTTAATTTTTTATATATATATAAATTATTAAGGTTGTCTTAATGCTGTTATTAGTATTATATTATTAGGTGATGCTCTAAGTGGCAAAAATCCAAACCATTAAAACTTTACAACCTTCACTATTTACCTTTTGACCCTATATGTTTTTATTTATTATACCCTTTTATAAGGAGAATCTATACCCAAGAGAAGATGCTACAATGTAAAATAAATAATCATTATTACAGTTACCTAGTTGAACTAAATTGAGTTTAAATGACCAATTTACCTCTGAACTAAGCTTAATGCACACCGGAAGAAAGACAATGTCTCCTATTGAGATCGAATTCTATTAACCTAGACATATTGATATTGTCCTACCTCAACTTAATGGGGTCAAAGCTAAATAAATATCATATAATTAATTAGTCATCTTGTATTAATATAAAACACTTCCATTCCACTTTGGCCAGCGGCACATTGTGATTGTGCTACTGTATTGTTGATGATGCACACTTTTATCCACTTTTATTTCACTCCTTTCCTTTTCACTTTAATCCCCTCGTGATCCCTTTTCTCCCTTCCAAGTCACTCTTCTTTCTCACTCCTCACTTCCACCCCCACCAAAAGTTCCCTTCTGGGTTTCCCCCAAATCGCCGCCACCATCCGCCGTTGAAGCTCACCGCTTCCACCAACAATGGCGGCGAGTTTTAGCTCGGCCAATCTCCTTCTCATTTTGCTTGTTTCAGTTTTGCTAACGAGTTGGCGAGTTACCTCGGAGCCAACTCAGGATAAACAAGCGCTTCTTTCCTTCATTTCACAAACGCCTCACGCAAATCGGATTCAATGGAACGAATCTGACTCGGCGTGTAACTGGGTTGGAGTTGAGTGTGACTCAACTCGTTCGTATGTTTACAGTCTCCGTCTTCCCGGAGTTGGGCTTGTGGGTGATATTCCGCTGAACACACTCGGCCGATTGAGTCGCCTCCGAGTTCTCAGTCTCCGCTCTAACAGACTCGTCGGCGAGATCCCTTCCGATTTCTCAAACTTAACGTATCTTAGGAGTCTTTACCTTCAAAACAACCAACTAACCGGCGAGTTTCCGGCGAGTGTGACTCGGTTAACACGGATGATTCGGCTAGATCTCTCCACCAATAATTTTAGAGGTACAATTCCGTTCGCCGTTAATAATCTAACACATTTAACCGGATTATTGCTTCAAAACAATGGATTTTCCGGCAATTTACCAAGCATCAGCTCCGATTTAGTAGATTTCAATGTTGCAAACAACAATCTAAATGGGTCAATTCCAGAAACCCTAATTAAATTTCCCGAATCTTCCTTTGCCGGAAACTTAAATCTCTGCGGCGGACCATTATCACCCTGCAACCCATTTTTCCCCTCCCCAACCCCATCACCGTCGTCAAATTTTCCGGCAACCCCACTTCACAAAAAATCCAAAAAACTCTCCGGCGCCGCCATTGCCGGAATAGTAATAGGCTCTGTAATTTTCGCCTTTTTACTCCTCCTCCTCATACTATTCTGTATCCGTAAACGTAAACGTGCACAAACCCCCAAAACCCCAAAGCAACCGGCACAGGCGGTAACCACCCGAACAGTAGCAACCGACGCCGGAACATCATCCTCGAAAGACGAAATTACAGGCGGTGGGATCGAATCTGAGAAAAACAAACTAGTGTTTTTCGATACAGGAATTTATAGCTTTGATTTGGAAGCTTTATTGCGAGCTTCGGCGGAGGTATTGGGAAAAGGGAGCGTCGGAACTTCATATAAGGCGGTGTTGGAGGAAGGAATTACGGTGGTGGTGAAGAGATTGAAAGATGTAGTCGTCAGTAAAAATGAATTTGAAATGCAAATGGAGATTTTGGGAAAGATTAAGCATCAAAATGTGGTTTCATACAGAGCTTTTTATTTTTCTAAAGACGAGAAATTGCTCGTCTCCGACTACTTGCCCGCCGGTAGCTTATCTGCCCTTCTTCACGGTAATGCTTTTTCCATTTCTTCACAATTTTTGAAATTAATTAATTTCTCCAAAAAAAAAAATTTATTTTATATTTTCTTAGAAAGTAACTGATTTTTCCATCTGATTTAAATTATAATATTGGGCTAAAAATTCATTTAAATTGAATTGATGGGTTGGTGTGGTTATAATAAAATAGTTTGGTTTAACTTGTTGTCTTAAATTTAGAATATATGTAATTTTTTAACTATATAAAACAAATTAAATATTTTATTTTATCCCTATTAGCAATTAAAAATAATTTTTTGTACAAAAGAATTGTATATTAACCGGAACATCCGGTGGATGTTTTTGTGTACACAGGAAGTAGGGGATCAGGCCGTACACCACTAGACTGGAACAACCGGATAAAAATAGCACTGAGCGCAGCAAAAGGTTTATCTCACCTCCACGTGTCAGGAAAAGTGGTCCACGGCAATATAAAATCATCGAACGTTTTACTCCAACCGGATCACGATGCCAGCTGGTCAGATTACGGACTCAACCCGGTATTCGGAACACAAACTCCTCCGAACCGGGTTGCTGGATATCGGGCACCGGAAGTGATGGAAACCCGGAAAGCGACATCCAAATCGGATGTTTACAGTTTCGGAGTTTTGTTATTGGAGCTTTTAACGGGTAAGGCTCCGAATCAAGCGTCGTTAGGGGAAGAAGGGATCGATCTGCCGCGATGGGTGCAATCGGTGGTGCGGGAGGAATGGACGGCGGAGGTTTTCGATGTGGAGTTGATGAGGTTTAATAATATTGAGGAGGAGATGGTTCAGTTGTTGCAGGTAGCGATGGCGTGTGTTTCGACAGTGCCGGATCAGAGACCGGCGATGGAAGAGGTGGTGAGGATGATTGAGGAGATTAATAGAGGGGAAATTGATGATTTGAGGCAATCGTCGGATGGTCAAACGCCGCCGCAGGAGTCAAGAACTCCGCCTAGATCTGTGACGCCTTAGGGTTTATTTTTTGGAATTTGTGCAGAGTGGAAATTGATTATTGGGGGTTTGTGGTTTTTTGTGAATTCTTATTAATTTCTGTGGATTTTTAGTTGATTTTTTGTAATGATTTTTACAGGTGTTTTTTGAGTGAGTTGCACTCCAAGTGTTTGATAAAAGTTCTCAATGAGTTGATGTATGCTGTTGGTAATGGTGGGTTACTCCCCAACTGTTTGATAAAAGTCCCAATGAGTTGAAATGTAGGGCGTTCTTAATGGTGGGTCATTCCCCAACCGTTTGATTAAAATTCTCAATGAATTAATGGTGGCGTGTGGGGGCAATGGTGGCGGCGCGTGGGGATGGTGGTGGTGGCGGGTGTGGAGAAGGGAGGATGCAACACCTAACTTTGGTGGGGTAAGATGAAAAGGGCGGACACGTGGCCGAAAACCCACATGGAGATGAATGATTTTGGATGGTGAAATGAGATGGAATCTGTCGGCATATGGAGGTAAGTGGGTGGCAGTGTGGAAAAGAGAAGGGTGTGGGGAACAGGCTGGCTGACTTTACTGTTTATTTATTCATTTCTCTTCTTTCCTGCTAATTTAGATCAGTGTGTTTCAGTTTTGACCCACCAAAATATTCTTGCCAATTTATCCATAAAAATATAGTAAAATTAAATATACTATGAAATCGTCTCCTGTTACTGAGTTAAGAGTACTACCATCTGTCCGAAATTAGATAGAAGTAGGGAGGAAATTGGTCTCTAGTTACTGAGTAAGAGACCTACCATCGAAATTGGATAGACAAAGGTCCGAAGTTGGATAGAAGTAGGGAGGGAATTGGATCTCGAAGGTGATTGAATTAGACTCGGTCAATGTGATTGAATTGGACTCGGTCACTAGCAATGACCCACAATTAAGGTCACAAAGAAGAGTGTTATGATAATCGGTAGAGATGGTGGGTCTATAAGATTTGAAATAATTTTGATGGGCCATTTAAAGAAGATATTAGTAGCACCATTTTTCTTGTTTTTCCAATAATTGTAGAGGTTATCTATTTAACTTATCTCAATTTTGATACTATTAAGTTTGGTATACATTGTTTTATTGTAATTTTAGTATTAATAAACCCATTAGAATAAAATAAAAAATTATATGTACTCACTTGGACCATATATGGGGCAAAGATATTTGTGCATGACATTAACTTGACTACCAAATTTATGTACCATTGTTGTGACTTGTAGCACTCAATATCTTACCCTTTTTCTTTATTTCTCCCAATAAAACAAAGGAAAATCCAAAAGCCACTTACAAATCCATATTTCATGTAGTAGAACACACAATTCACCTAAGTTAAAAAGTTTTTTTGAATAAGTTCGGGTTTTACCAAATAATATTTCACGGCAGTTTCTAAAAACAGTTTTTTAAAATGTTCGTAAAAAATTATTTTAAAGAAACGACAATGATACTAAACTGACTTGAAAATGATATAATAGTCTTTGAAAAATGGACCATCAATTAACCAAGTCTTTGCCCAAGTGTTGACAGCAACCTCTACCAACCTAGGACGGAATTTTTACTCTGTAATATCAAATGTCGAGTTGGAGTGAAACTCGTCTCTTCCAAAGGCAGAAACTTAGAACGAAACCTGACCCATTTGGGAGAAAAATCCACCCAAGACAAAACCCGACCCAAAGGATCACCAAGGCCTTATTTGAACACAAGAAGAACACATCCCACATTGAGATATTTTGGGCTTCAAACAAGACTATCAAAGATGGGCCTCAATATTCCAAATTTAAAATAGTAATTTGAAAAACAATTAAGGGAATATTCCTTCTGCATTAAGACCAGACAAAAAGGATATACATGAGAAGGATATGAAGGAATATAATCACTTCTATGGAGAATCTGCACAAAAGTTGTGTCTTGGAGTATTCTACTACAAGACTTCTTTTTCAGGAATCACTTTCTTTTCCTTCAAAAGCCATTAGTTTTGCCTATTATCTTGCTTCATTCCGGCCGGGTCATTATTTCGGGTCGGATTACCCCACTTTCAATTTTGAGCAATATATTTGATACTTAAGATCCAAATTGATTTTGGGACGATCACTTTCGAAATCACAAGATTTATGCCATACGGGTTGACCCATAAACGCAATTGATTGAAAATGGTCGGGTCAAGACAAGGTGTTTGTGCTGCCCCGGTTGTGCCCCGACCCGAATAAAAATAGAAATATGAAAAAGGCGGGAATCTTCATAGCTTTGAAGCGACTTCGTATTAAAGATAAAAAGACATATAGAAGAATTCTTTACTATTCTTTTGATTATTCGCTTCCAAAAGCTCGATTTTGAGTCGTAGAATTGGAATTAAGATATTCTTTTCCTTATACCTAATTAACTTTATTCTTTATACGTAAATATTATGTAAACTATCATATAATAATTTTTTGAAAACTCGAAAAAAAATAATATTTGCATGCTCGGTGTATTTGAATGACTCGAGATTCTCTTTTTTTATCGATAAATATATTATCTTGATTCTTATTCATACTAGCCATTTCACAATTTTTTTAATAACTAATAGATTTTATTTTAATTTATTAAGAAAACTTTAGTCATTAAGGATGTCCTAAGTATTTTACACGTGTCATCCATCTATAGCACTATCTTAATTGGATGTTGATTTAATATTTTCATACTCTTTTATTCATATTTATATATAAAAATGTCATATACACTTAATGTCTTTGTAACCATAGCTAATTACATAATAGAATGAAAGGTACAATTATCCCGAAAAAAAAAATGAAAACAAGAATCCTAAAAGAGAGTGAAGAATCATCTTTAATATGGAAACCCTAATCACATGACCTATTCTTGATTCCTTCTTTCACATTTCGCAACTTTTTTCTTTCTCCTTTTTCTTCTTTAGTAAGAATAACCTACCATTTATCTCCTTTATTCCCCCCTTTGATCCTCCCTCTTCTCGCATTCAACAGCAAAATGCCACAGTTCATCTTTTTCTAGCGAAAAAATGGAATCCTCCCCGTCTTCAGATCTTAGTTTGGATTGTAAACAACATCATAGTAGCTATTCCATGAAACTTGAGCAATATCTCTCTTGTCTTGAACAAGAAAAAACAAAGATCGACGCGTTTAAACGTGAACTTCCTCTTTGCATGCAACTTCTTGCTAATGGTATACTAAATTTATATTTACGTGTTCTTGTTTATGAATGTTTCCTTCAGTTTTTTGTTTTTTGACCGAGAGATTGGAATTCATTAATCAGACTATTATTTTAGGTTTTGGTTGTTGTTGCTGCTACTATTTGTATGTGTTGTTTATTTTACTGAGTTTTTTAAATTATTAGCGGTGGAGAAATCAAGGGAGCAATTGAAGAATTACAAGGGAAGTAATGAAGGAGAAATAAAACCAATTCTTGAAGAATTCATACCCATTAAAAATTCAAATTCGGAAAGTTTGGAAAAATCAAGTGATAAGGCAAATTGGATGACATCTGCACAGTTATGGAGTCAAGCAAGTGATGAAACCAAACACCAATCAACCAAATCAGATCATGAATCTGAATTCCGGGTTATGACTCAACAGGATTTGGAAAAGGATAAGGAAAATGGCAATGTAACTCATCGGAAGACAAGGCGATGCTGGTCACCGGAGTTACACCGGAGATTTGTCAATGCTCTTCATATGCTTGGTGGTTCTCAAGGTAATAATTCTTTCATAGAATCATTATATAAAGCTTTCGTTCGTCACCAAAATTCAGTATTTTTCAAAAGAAAAATTATTTCTGGTAATAGCGGCGACGCCAAAACAAATAAGGGAATTGATGAAGGTTGAAGGTTTGACTAATGATGAAGTTAAAAGCCATTTGCAGGTATACATGCAAAACATCCAACAAACAACCTTTGTACTATTTTCAGAAATTATACGACGCCGTTTTGAATCCTCTTAGCTCTTTGAATACAGAAATACAGGCTTCACACTAGACGGCCGAGCCCAAATCCACAAGCAACTGGACCACCTGGCCCACAATTAGTAGTCCTAGGTGGCATCTGGGTCCCATCAGAGTATGCCACGTCAGTACATTCAAATTCTCATGTGACAACGCCACATTACTATGCATCACCAATGCCACAAGACTTGTATCACATTGCTCCGGCACCACCTCCATCGCAGCTGCCATCTCACCACCACCACCTCCAGCTTTACACTGCATCGAAGAAACATGACTCTTCGGAATCAGACCATGGGGAACTTGGGGATCGGTCAGAGAGTATTGAAGACAGGAATTCGGAAAGTAGTAGCTGGAAGGGTGGTGACAGTGGAGAGAATGGAGATAGAAAATTGTGTGGCTGAGGAAATGTAATGGAAGTGAACTCTCTTTTTTCTAACTAGGGTTAAGAGTTTCTAATATATATACGATTTATGTTCGATGTCATTGAGGTCATAAAGGAAATGTGTGCGAGTGTTTTGTTTTTACTATATCTCTTGTTTGGCTATATAGGGAGAAACTCATATACGTAAAACTCGCTTGATATAAAAAATCAAGCCGAATCAAACTGAACCAAGATCATAGGTTCTGTTATCGGTTGTAACCTGCTCTTAATTTTCTTTCAATTTTCCCTTCTCAGTTTTGGTTTCTAACCAATTTAATCTATTCACTTCCAATATTCATACAAAATGGAAAAGTTGGATACTGACTAGATAAATACATCGCAAATTACACAAAATAATTAAGGGCAGTAAACACAGTACCTTCTTCTAGAATGGTCATATGAACAAGACACAGCAAGAAATCCGAAGTTGACATAGAACAGCTAACTTAAGCCAGTTATCATGCAATACCATATGTTAAAACTCCACCCTTAAATCAACATCATCGCCATCACATTCTAACATTGCTGTATCGACAAGAGACTGAAAGACAAAAGTTACAAAGTTAACATTTCATACACAATCAGGAATTCCAAATTCATAATATAAATACAATCTGCATAAGTGAGGGAAATGGGAAGAAGGTATATTGAATGAACACCATGGGAGAATTGAATCTAAGCACGAGAGTTGGTGGAGCAACAATTGCATGAGCAGGGTCTCTATAAGAATTTCTACCATCATAAAAATTTGAACTGTCGTGCCAAAACGCAACATCGACACTTGATAAGACCATATATTATACAATGTTTTAGGCAAGAGTACCTATGCATTAGGATTTCAAAGGGAAGAGCCTAACCTGGAGTTCGAGTTCACAGCTTTTAAAACTTTCATTGTAATCGTTTACTTGAAGATAACATTTATGCATCTGCAAAGTTTCACACAAGTCAACCATTACTCCAGGCAATGTACAGCAGTATTTCTGACTATCCGATTCATAACAGATTATTACCTTTGACAGCAACATCTTACGCCGTAAAACGATCTTCTTTGTGCTGGTCAATTCATCCTCCAGTTTCTGAAGTCATCATGGAATTTCTCAGTAGGAAAATCAACCAGTTTTTGTTTATGATACTTGTTATACGCAAATAAAATGAAAGATATCATGAATCATCCAAAAGGAATGCTAATCAAGAGGAAATAGAAACAAATATTACCTTGGATTTTTTCTGCAGATCCGAAACTAGATCATTCTGTTCTCTCATATTCCCTTCCATCTGAGAAATCTGATAAGAAAATCTATCTCCTTATAAACGCCAAGGTGTAAACAGACAGAACTTCAGCATTGTTCATGCCATAGAAGTTGGAGCACCAACTTTCACGGGTTTGTCAACCCTAACTGGATGTTGGCTCTAATATTTTAATGATGGCATATTGGCTTAGGAAAACTGTATCTTCACTATTTGGAAAGAAATATGTATAGAATGCGAATTATCATTGGGCAATAAATTGGATGAATGATCCAAAACCACTATTCCATAACTAATTGAGATGTATTGTGTAATCGGATTCAACAGAGAAAATACAAACCTCCTTTTCAAGTTCTTCCCGACTATGACTAGATTTCTCTAGTTGTTCTTTCACCTGATAATAGAAACAAATCGGATTTTAAGCAAAATCCCACAAATTAACAATTCTTAAATGCATGTAGTGCACAACAATAAGAAGAAAATTTGAGTATGCAGACTCACATTGTCATAGTAACCATCACTTTTATCTGATGAGGGATCCCTTCTAAGTTGGTCAATGAATCTAGAACTGCAAAATGAAAATAAGGAGATATAAGAAAGAAGCATAGTTAATTGTACATTAAAAGTGCATAACAATTATAGTTCTAGCTTATTATTACCGAGCCACACCAACAAGAAGAAAATTTTACAGAATAACAATCTTTACCCATTCTGTTTTCTTGAGTATTCCTCTTTTTCCTTGTCTCCAATGTTATCATGGTCAGTGGTTCTACCTGTTTCTATTTCTTGATCCCAATCCAAATCCTGGTCTTTTTCCCACTCCTGATCCCGGTCTCTGCTCCGTTCCTTCTCATTGTCCTCCAGATCTCGGTCTCGATCAAGATCTCTATCCAAGATATGATCTCTCGTTTGACCATGATCACGTGCAAGTTCATGTTCTGTTTCCCTGCCTCGATCAGGATCCCGAGACATATTTCGCTCTCGAGAGCGATCAATGTTTCGATCTCGATACATGTCCCTGTCACGATCATAATCCCTCTCTCGATCTCTAGCCCTATCCCAGTTTGTGCCCCTATCATTATTCCGCCGAAAGTTTTCTCGACCAAAATTTGTTCTCCCACCTCTGGTCTTCACTTCATTTACTTTGACAACTCGACCATCAATAGTCTAATTTAAAGTGTCAGAATATTAAGGCTCCAATAATTTGACACCAATAAAATTAAATAAATACAACTAGCTATTTACATGACAAATAAAATTTCAATCAATTTGGAAAAAGAAAAGACAAAAGAACCTACCCTGCCATCCATGTCATTAATGGCTTGAGTAGCTGATCGAGGATTTGTAAAAGTAACAAAGCCATAGCATTTTCCCCTAGTGGCATGATCATTCACAATCTGCAATTGAAAAATGTTGACAAACTTGATCATCATTAATTATCTACGTGTTGGATTTTAAGCAGTCCATGGATAAGAAAGTTACTTCCAATAGAAGTACATGAAATGTAGTGAATACATCTATGTATATACTCATACACATATATTATCTAGACAGCATCAACAAGCACATGGTAAGGAATCAACAAGCACGTGGTAAGGAGTATTTTGTCCAGTGTCTTGACAAACTAGCTCAGTTCTCCAAACACAAGGGAGAGATCTAGAATTAGCCAG
>JAYMTB010001607.1:0-10559 GCA_036897585.1 Francoa sonchifolia | reverse complement strand
ATGTTCCTGAACTCAGAAATTTATGCCATGGAAATTATATCTTGGACTTCCCTCTTTTAGAAGAAATGAAAATCGAATCAAAGAACGGTCATGGCATGACCATCTACATCGAAAACATATTCAATAAAAAGGTATATGTTCTGCGAAAATACTTGCAATGGTATCATAAATTCTAAATCATTCATTTTTCATTTTTAAAAGTATTTTAGTTTTTATTATAAATTTATACTTAAAGATAATCAAAATCTAATTAACTCCATGAAACACCTTCAATGTTCAATAAGTTATGCTTATTGAAAGTTGACTAATTCTTTGCAGGATTCGTCAAGTTTCATATTAAAATTCTTGACGTTGCACAACTTAAATGAAATGTCGATTGTTTTTCCATCTTCAATGCTACTAAGATTCCAAAATCTTGAGAAACTTTGGGTGAGAGATTGTGATTCAGTTGAAGGTATATTTGATCTTAAGGAGCTTGGCTCCGATGAGGGACACAAGATATCTATCTTTTCTAAATTAAGAATTCTTCAATTATCCAGCCTATCCAAGTTAGACAGAATATGTATGGTTGAAAGTCATTTTCGATGTTTTCAAGATCTCACAGAACTTTACATTTCCAATTGTAAGAATTTGAGGGTCCTTTTTACACCATCAATGGCATATTGTCTTGTGAATCTCAGGAGAATGGACATAAGAGAATGTGATTTGATTGAAGTGATACTTGTGGAAGATATGAAAGATGATGATAATACGAGAAATCCTATTATATTTTCCAGACTGTTTCACTTGCAACTTATTAAGTTACAAAATCTGTCAAGTTTTTATACTGGGAGGTGCTCTTTAAAGTTTCCAACTCTAGAAGTGCTGGAAATAGCCGACTGTCCAAAAATGATTTCATTAACAGCTGTATCGCTTTCAAACCAACATATTCCTACAAAATCTCTCTTCCATAAACAGGTACGGCTGGTCTGTTCTTTTGTTACGTTTACTATTTATTGCTATTCCTTTTGCCATATCCAAACACAAAAGAGAAGGCATTGGCAATGGCATTCTTGTTACAAACAATGTGATTTTATTTGTATGTATGTTGGTTTGATTTTACAAATAATATGATCCACACAATAATCTCTAATTTTTGTGTTTATGTTTCATTATAATACATTGAATTCCACAGGTTTCTTTCAATGCCTTGGAGACTTTGATAATCGATGGCTTGAACATAAAAGAAATATGGGATAACCAACTTCCAGCTGTGTGTTTTGGCCGACTAACTTACTTGAATATCATGCAATGTAATGAGTTGATACATATATTCTCTCCTTCTGTAGTTATGCTGTTTTCGCAATTGGAAACTCTCAAAGTTTATGACTCTATAAAACTGGTAGAAATAATCCATCCAAATGAAGGGATAGATGAAGATTATACAGACCATATTGAGTTCCCTAAAATGACGTGGATACATCTAAATGGTCTACCTGATCTTCAGAGCTTTTGTTCGGGAAGTTATAATTTCCTAATGCCACAGTTGGAGGTATTGGTGGTTGGAAACTGTCCTAAGATGCATAAATTTTCTCATGGATCTTTAAGCACACCAATGCTATATTCAGTATTATCTGCAAAAGATGAACATTTTTGGAAAAACGATCTCAATAATACCATACAATACATGTTCGAATCAAAGGTACATATAAGTATTGCAAATTTTGATTTATGGAGTTATCCAATTTGATTACTCTTTAGTCTGATAAGCATTTGTGTTATGCTAATTTTCCTCAGGCACTTGAGGAATATGTTGACACGGATGAGGAACTTGAGGAATTTGTGGACACGTAGTGCAGATAAACATATGTTAATTTGCAACAAAGTTCATTTGGGATCAGGTATTGTACACCCCTTCAAACTCTAAAATTTAAACTTGGAATTCACATATTTATTAAGGAATTCACTTATGGAATATCTATGTAATTTATTCATTTCATGTATTTCCCTTCGAGAAGTACCTGTGGCTTCAACCTGTTTTCAAGATCAAAGCAGAATAAGAACGTGTACTGAAGAACCAGTTTCTTTGCAACTTATCCATAGATAATGTCATCACAAGAGGAGACCATCCAAAAACACCCAATACTTCATCATTTGTAAAACCAAACTTCTCTAAATTTGCAAAGTTTTCACGAATTGTATTAAGGTGTGAGATGCCAATTAGAACAACATACTTGTACATCTTGGAATTCTTAGTCACCCCACTCTTTTGTATGTATTCCATCTTCTCCTCATACAGTTTAATGGCAGGTTTAATTCTATTATGATAGTCAGAAGTCAGGAGTGAAGGTTTTCTAACAATGTCTTTGCAAAACATTTCTCTTGACTCAAACAATGTCATGGAAAACTTAAGCAGTTCATCAAAGCAATGATTGATTCGAGAGCTAAGAAATCGAGGACAACAGTTAACAATCTTTACAAGGTCAGAAGATGCAATGCCCAACCCACTTAGTAAGGACAGTTTGGATTGAAGTTGAGTAAGATTCGCATTTTTCAAAACGGCCTGCGTGAAAATATCTTTGATATACCATTATCACTACAACCCCATCTTCTAAAAAGTTCCCTAGAATCCATAGGAAGACTTATAACTTCCCCTTCTACTGTTTCACTCTGGGGCTGCCATATTGTCGAACATATTGTGCCCATGCCAAATACATTAGTTTCTCCCAATTGACTTCACCAAGAGAAGAAAAATTGCTGCCTCGATGCAGAAACCACATATCGTGATTTGATTAAACCGTCAACCCTAAACTTCATATTAGTCTTTCAATCCCAAAATCATCAACTTCATGGAATCAATATAATACCAAAACTGAATTTCTTTCACAGTGATTTCTACCAGCATTAAAATCCAAATATAAACAGGAACTTCAATCGATTCTCAGAATCCAGAAACATGGAAATCGAATTTCAATAGTAGATTAAGAAAAGCGATTACCGAAGATGATTTCAGCTATTGAACGATGAATTTACATATGTATATATATACATATAATTAGTACTAAACTACTTCAGTATACTTTATAATTAGGATTAACAAAAATTAAGAAAAACACTAGCATTAAAGATGGAGAGACATGAAAAATAAAAGTATATTTTAGATCTAGTCTCACTTATGTGTTTTTGTAGAACAAGTTATTTTCCGGCATATTCAAGAGAATTTTATACAGGCTGAAATGGATTTGATGTCCATATATACAGGCTCTAAGTATACTTTACATCAATTGTATGATCTGCAGGTTTTCAGTGAAGAAAGATCAATGGATCAGTAATAATATCTTACAAACTCCAATTAAAGTCAAGTAGCATTAAGTTAATAGCAGAAAGCTTCAAATAGTATGGTGTCAAAGGAATTTGGAAAAGACAGAGCTATAATTTAACAGCATAATGGAGGTAACAATTCCAATGAAATGTGGAAAGCAGGTTATCCATCTTATTTAGACTCTTAAAAATGTCTCAATTTACAGATCATAATTAATAATTGTACATACCAATAAATGTGACATTGGAATAAACTTCTGTTGCCAATAAATGGTCTGTTCTTCCATGCTGGAATGCTGTGGTACTAATCGCACCATCCGTGCAAGCTGTTGTTTCTTTCTTCTGAGCTGTTTGTAGGACTAGCTTCAAGTGATATATTAGGAGAAGCTGTAGTTGAATTATGAACCGTCAATTCTTTCTAGGAACTTCTACCCCATGCTGATATTTCAACAACAGAATCTGCTCGATCCAAAGAAAGAATACCACTTCTACTGAGAGAGAAATGCATATTTGTCTTAATGGGGGAGGACAAGTCTAGACAACATAAGAAAGAAAGATGAATATCAACACTCAGTTATGAAGCTTTGGCATGGACTTATTCTGAAGAAAAATGAACTATTGCTTCATCCGCATATTTTCTATGGTGGTGGTGGTGGTGGAGGTTGAAGAAACTAAAGAATATGATGGATTCAAATCAATCACCACAAAAGATTATGCAATAAAAGTTTATACAATGAATTACTATGGAATAGCTTCACTGATTGGAATTGCATTATCACTTTCAATTTCCATTGATTTTCTTTAATGGACAAACCATTTTTTTACCTAAAATTTCCACATATATTCATTGTAAACTTAATTCGTACGTCTAATTTTAATATACTCACGCTTATTAGTTTCACATCAGTTTATCATATTTACTAAACTTACTATTAAGTCATCTCAAAATCTAAGTTGAACTTATAATTTCTATGTTAATTTCGTAATTATGGGTTCTCAGTCAAATTGGGATTGTTTTGTGATCTGGGTACGTTTGATTAAGTACTGGATTTGAGTAATTTAGGTTATATGTATCAAATTGATTCTGGGTTTTTTAGATTTGATCTTTGCTTGATTATAATCATGCCCTTTTACTTGTGTTCGCCTTGAGTTGTTCCATGAATCATCAACTGCATTATAGAGTTATGGATTTTGTTGTAATGATCCAGGTTGCTGTCAACGCTAGCCACCAATTTGGAGGCGGGTTTGTTTCGTCACATTTAGATGCTAAATTTGTGCTTGTTGATCTAATTATGGTTGTGGTTTTGTTGTTGGTAAGTTGGAATTGGGAAGTTATGGCGCTTTTTGGGATGCATAAAGATAGAGGAGAGTTGAGGATTCATGAGAGTTTGGATGAACTTAGCACTGATTTAGCGGATTATGTTGCTGGGTTATCTGAGGTGTCGGTGAAGGAGCGTGGTGCCTTTTCCATAGCGTTATCTGGTGGTTCTCTCATTAGCTTATTGGGGTATCATCAATGCATTCCTTTTCACGAACTGTTTCATTTGGTTTACAATTTTAGTGTTTTTGATTTAAGTTTCTGGTGGAAACAGGAAACTCTATGAAGCTCCATATAACAAGACTGTAGATTGGAGCAAATGGTATATCTTTTGGGCTGATGAGCGCGTGGTGGCCAAAAATCATGCTGATAGCAATTATAAGCTTGCAAAGGATGGCCTTCTATCAAAGGTTTGCATCTTCATTACATGTTTTAACACGTGTCTTTTCTTCCTGTCATTATAAGCTGTCGTATTCTCGGACATATTGCAAAGAAAGATAAAATATAGTTGTCGGTTTCTCAAGCCTTTGAAGCAATTCAATTTTCTTTTCTTCTGTGCTTTCCTAGAATGCAATAAATGAAAATTGGTTATAGGAAACAAGTTCTTTTTAATTATCTGACAAGATAAGCAGAATCAATTGTTTAATGTGGAGGTTCAGGAATGTCTGTAGTTTGAACATATCCATATCCAGATCGGTCTTGATTTCATTCACTCTCTAGATTTTGGCTAATCAAAGGGTATATTTAAGTCTTACTCTTTAGTGTAATTGAAGTTGTAAATGCTCATTTAATGAATGAAATTTTTTCCAGAAATTTACTCGCCAAGTATTCTTTATATTATGCTTGCAGCCCTTGTTTTAGTGTACTACAGCAGCCCTATGATGTGGCATACTGGTTTTGAATAGCATTCTCGGCTTAATACGAAGTGTCTTGATAAAATTGGCTTCTTGTGAAGGGAATGACTACTGATATTATATTTTGCTTGTTAGTGTGGCCACTCGATGTGATGGCTGTTTTTACTTTCTGCAAAAAGGAAACCAAATGTTTTTTTTTATGGTACTTTCCCTCTAGATTCAAAACCGTTATTCATGATAGTGTTTCTTTTTTATTTCTTAACTACTTTGGCCATTTAAAATTGGTTTGGTTCGGCAGAATTGGTATTTGTGTAGTCAGTTTGTCAGTCGGGTAAGTTGCCGAAGAATGCTTAACAATGCATTCTTGTAAGCTGTAACCTTAAAACTCACTTCGTTGTGGCATTAGCACACTTCTCGACTAAGATGCATAGTTGCTGATTTCGGTTAAAATCAATGATAGTTAATCCTTGTTCACATTTGCTTGCTTGTGAAAGTGTACACTTGTGAACTTCATTACAACCCTACCATAATGTCTGACATATTCCCATGTTTTAGTAAGGAATTATTGGTCAGATAAATAAGCCAGAAACTTTGTAAAAAAGTGTTTTCCGGAGTTACCTTCCTATTGTCAATTTATGCTTAATTTGATCCAGGTAGTTCTTAATCTTACATATATATATGCATTCAAAACATGCAGGTTCCTATTGTGCCCAGCCATGTACATTCAATCAATGATTCAGTCTCTGCAGAGGAGGCTGCTGAAGAGTACGAGTTTGCCATCCGACAACTTGTGAAAACTCGCGTGATCAGTGTCTCCGAGACTAACGACTGTCCTAAGTTCGATCTTATCCTTCTCGGAATGGGCTCAGATGGGCATGTCGCATCCCTATTCCCAAACCACCCAGTCCTGGACGAAAAAGATGATTGGGTAACTTTCATAACCGACTCGCCAAAACCACCACCGGAGCGCATAACATTCACATTACCTGTCATCAACTCAGCATCCAATGTAGCGTTAGTCGTGACAGGTGACAGTAAACCAGACGCTGTACACTTGGCAATCGATGATGTGGAACCTGACAACTGTCTGTCACTGCCTGCACGAATGGTTCAGCCAACACAAGGAAAGCTCGTGTGGTTCTTGGACAAACCAGCCGCGTCCAAAGTCGACAGTTTTCAATTTTCTATGTAGGGTGAAGCACTTTGTTGTTGCTAAAGTGTTTTTAAGGTTGTAGTAGTAAAAGAGATTTGATAACTGTGAAAATCCTCTCTTCAATCAGTTCTGTCTTAGTTCATTTTTTTTCGATTTTCGGTTGAGGTCTTCATTCGGGTTTTTTCATATCTCGTGGGGCTTGGAGAAGTGATTATCCTTTGTTTTTTTTCTTTTCGAAAGAAGTTAATAAAATTGTGACTTCACCAAAAGCCATTCTTGATTTTTTTTTATTCCTTATATAATATTCGGTTCCATTCACTTTCACTTCAAACAAACAAGCCTCATTTCAAACTTTAAACTTTTTGCACAAGATATGAATTTTTCGTGTAATATCAATAATTGACTTTAGTCTTATGCGTGGATATGGTTTAGGTTTAAGTCCGTTTGACCCTTTGGATCTAAGCTAGATCCACAATTTGTCTATCGTGTCGGGTCGAGTCGGGCACCCCGTGGGTTCTACCCATAAAAAATGATACTTTTTCATCTATTCCCTATTTCTCTTCTCGTCTTCACTCTTTCTCTCGCCGGCGGCCATGTTTTGCCGGTCAAAGCCCGCGGCAGTCGTATATTTTTACCGGTAGTTCGATTTCTTCTTTACCCTAACCCTAATTTTGGTTTGAGATCTGTTTTTTTGCTTTCTTTTCATGTGGGTACTTCTTGTAATAGTGGAATAAGCAATTTTTTTTTATGTTCAGTGTCACGTAAGTTTCAGTTTCAATGTGTTTTTGAAGATATGAAAGGAAAATGGTGAAGGGAAAGAGAAAATTTTGATTGCTGCTGGATTTTTATCCTTCTAATTTGTCTTTCTAGGTTTCCAGATTGAACAAATTAAGCAAGGGATTTCATTATATTCAAATTCATGTTTCATAATATGAAGATTCTTAAGCAGCTTGTGCCTGCAAAATGTGGATTCAGGGGTGTCATCAAGAACTATTTGAGAGGTAATTTGAATTCAATTTTTTTACTAGGTTTTGATACTTTAAATTTATTGTTCATGATTCAGTAACCTGCTTTATGATTCGTCAATTCCTAATGTTGTGTTAGGTTGTGGTAATCTGAATTGGTCTCAAACAGTAGTGTCAGATTAGGGTTAATTTGTGATATATGGATTAGGAAATGGTAATTGTAATGTTAGTTCTCTGATTGATGTTTGGAACTTTGTTGTAGCATCTTGGCGTTCCATCCATAATTTGTCTATTGATAACTTGGTGGAAGTTAATACCCAAGAACAGGAAGTAGTGATTGCCTTAGGAAGCAATGTGGGGGACAGAGTTAATAATTTTAATGATGCTTTAGAGTTAATGAAGGAATCGGGAATCCGTATCACTAGACATGGTTGTTTGTATGAGACAGCACCTGCTTATGTTACTGATCAGCCTCGATTTCTTAACTCTGCGGTTAGAGGTGTTACGAAGCTTCAGCCCCTTGAATTGTTGGTAGCACTTAAGAAAATTGAGAAGGGCTTGGGACGGACTGATGGGATAAGATATGGTCCAAGGCCAATTGACTTGGATATCTTGTTTTATGGAAAAACCCGAATCAATTCTGAGATTCTGACTATTCCTCATGAAAGGATTTGGGAGAGACCATTTGTATTGGCTCCGTTAATGGATTTACTTGGATCAGTTGTGGAGAACGATACAGTTGCATGTTGGCATTCTTTTTCAACTGATTCAGATGGACTTTTCAAATTATGGGAGAAGTTGGGTGGCGAATCTCTTATTGGAAAAGAAGGGTTTTATAGAGTTTTACCTGTCGGGAATAATTTATTGGATTGGTCGAAAAAGACTTCAGTCATGGGTGTCCTTAATATAACTCCAGATAGTTTCAGCGATGGAGGAAAGTTCTGTTCCTTGGAAGCGGCAGTGTCTCAAGTTCGTTCAATGATCTCAGAAGGCGCAGATATAATTGATCTTGGTGCACAATCTACACGGCCAATGGCTTCCAGAATTACCGCTGAAGAAGAATTGGACAGACTAATACCTGTGTTAGAAGCTATTCTAAAGATGCCTGAAGTAAACGAAAAACTCATATCTATCGATACATTTCATTCACAAGTTGCTTCAGAAGCAATTCGCAAAGGCGCTCATCTAGTAAACGATATATCCACTGGTCAATTAGACTCAAACATGCTTAGGGTTGTCGCAAAGCTTAAAATTCCTTATGTCGCAATGCACATGAGAGGCGACCCATCTTCAATGCAAAGTAAAGAAAATCTGCAATATGATAACGTTTGTGAAAGCATTGCCTCAGAGTTATATGCTAGAGTTAGCAATGCAGAATTATCAGGCATCCCGGCTTGGCGGATTATTATTGACCCAGGAATTGGATTTTCAAAAAATACTGAACAAAATCTAGACCTTCTCATGGGGTTGCCCACCATTCGATCAGAAATTGCGAAGCAAAGTTTAGCAATTGCTCATGCTCCTTTATTGATCGGACCTTCCAGAAAGAGATTTTTAGGCGAAATTTGTGATCGTCCTGCAGCCGTTGAGCGAGATCCTGCAACCATTGCTTGTATCACAGCTGGGGTTTTGAATGGTGCAAACATCGTAAGAGTTCATAATGTTCGTGATAATTTAGACGCTGTGAAGCTGTGCGATGCAATGCTGAACAGACAGCAATCATCCGAATAATGTTGGAAACTAGACAGAACTTTCTCCGACATAATTTTGCTCATTGTATTATGTGTTGTTGATTCAGTAAGCATTTTTTTCACCAGATTATCTCAAATAAGTTTAACATTTCAACATTTCAACATTTCTTGTATGTGAGGTGATATGATTTTAAAACTAACTGATTACTTATCAGATTAGGCAGATTATCTCAAAGGGAGCCTAATAATTTCCATTAAATTGACAAGTCTCAGGAGAACTTTAGGGTTTAAAAAGTAAAAAACAAAAAATGGGAAGGTGAAGAAGTTTGAAAAGTAAATGAGTAACCAAGACCTGGAGGGGCAAAAGACTAAAAGGAAAAATTGAAATTACACAAGCAAAGGAATGTGAAGAAAGCAAGTGATAAAATAGCTTTAATTGAAAATAGGTTTAAATATAGAAATATAGGAATAGTCCCATCAAAACTCATATCCCTAAATTCACTGTCATAATAATCACCTTTCATTTTTCTCACTTGTCTATTCCTTTTTCTTTCTTTAGCTTTGCACCCACAATTTCTGCATTTCTTCTCAGTTTCCTTTTTTTCTCTTTCTTATTCAAATAATTCATTTCTTTTATTTTTCTAAAAAAATTATTAATACTTTTTACATTTGCTATATGGGTCTATGATATATTGTGAGGAATCATGTTTATTTTCTTTGACGACTCATATTAAAGGTAAGCTCGTGCATAATAACATGTTAAATCAGGCCGATTATAGAAAAATATAATCTCTCGTTAATATTTTGATATGACATCCAAAAAGTGGGCCGTTATGAGGTTGTGATCAAAGTTTTGGATTCATATATACCGAAAATAACTGCAAAAATCTGGGATATATTAATGATTCCAGTGAAATCGTATTGGCTGTTTGAGTATTGGAGCAATAAACAAGGGAGGATAATAAATGGTGGAGCTTCAAAGTGGACTCAGTTTTTACCCTATACTCTCTATTACAGTGGGATAGATAGAATGTGATATCCTGCTCAAAAGGAAGCATTAAGGGTTTGGGGAGTTTCACTAAGGGTTAAATTTATTAGTATATATATTTGGTTAGTGAAAACAAATTTAATACTAAATGATTGGTGACATGGATTGTTAAAAATATAATTATTTTCTATACAAAAATGAAATTAAAAAATCATCAAAGTAATATATTTAATCTTTAAAAACATTTCCAAAAAAAAAAAGAAAAAAAAGAAAAGGAAAACACCAAAATG
>JAYMTB010001606.1:0-10560 GCA_036897585.1 Francoa sonchifolia | reverse complement strand
TGACTTAAATTTGTTTGATCCTTTTCCAATGTTTATGAAATATGTCATTTTTTTCTAATATTTTTATAGTGTTTTTTTTTATTATGAATTAAACGACCACATATTTCGTATGATTTTTGAAATGATGGTTAATTAAGTAATAAGATTGACGTTTAAGTATTCACAAATTTATATTTTGATTTTCATATATTAAATTTTATTGAATTCGGTAACTTTTTTTTTTCGGATATAAAATTTATCTCCACTTGTTTATATAATATGTGTTACTTACGCAACTATGAAAATTAAATTATTCACATTTTTCTTGAGTACGAAAAAAAAAAAAAATTATAAGTCGTTTTCCATGCCAAAGTCAATATTTGCCAACTCTTATCCATTAGCATATTTTGGTTTATGAATTTGAAATTGTATTTTTTAATATAATTATGAGTTGAACCAAATAATGGCGAGATAAATAATTTTAGTTTTGAATAAATTATGATTTTATTTATATATTAAGTCAATAATAAAATAATATATTTAATTATTATATAAATTATAGCCCATTAAACAAATGGGCCAAAAATACAGGCCCAATAAACATTTAAACCCTAACCCTAGATACCCTCGCACCAATACTTCCACGTGAAGACAATCTGACTAGGAAAAAATAGATAAAATGCGCCGCAATGATCTCTATTTTTTCTCCATTTTTAACCGTACGATTACTTGCCACGTCACTGATCCTGTGCTATTCTTCTTTCAACGGCCGCGATTACTCTTAGAGATCCTACTGCTTCAACGAACGAACGACTCCTTTGCTTTGCTTGCTGTCCTCTGAGAATTGCTTGATTTTGTTTAGATGAAAATCATGGAGGAAAAGAAGGAATTGGTAGAAGAAAATGAAGTTATTGTGTTGAATGATGAAGAAGATGAAGATGAAGATTTGAATGAGTTAAGCGACGGCGCTGAAGAAAGCGAGGAGGAAGATGAAGACGACGACGACGAAGACGAGGAGGAGGACGATGACGATGAAGACGACGGTGATGCACAAGAGGTTGTGCATCCGTCCGGTGGACCTCCGGTTCATGTAATCGATGATGATGATGATGAGGACGAGGACGATGGCGAAGACGACGATGATGAAGATGATGAAGGCGATAGTGACGACGACGACGACGATGAAGACGATGATGATGACGAAAAAGCGGAAGATAAGGTAATAATTTCAAACCTAATTTCTCCGTATATTGAGTAAATTTCACACAAGTTTTTTTCAATGATTCGTTGTTACGAGCGTTCTGATTCATAAATTTTGGTTATGTTGATGATGAAATTGTTCAGATCTGGTACTTTTGAAATTTGGAATGTCATTGTTCGATCATTCAAATTTATATCTGTTCGTACTTTTTTGTCAGTCAATTTTGAATGATTTTGATTTTATTTGTTTCCTGCATTTTTGCTGAATTTGTTCATGTTATGCATAGATGAAATTAGGTTTTCACTTTTCATGTAAAGTTTTTTTTACAGTTTTTTCTTTTACTGATCTATGGACTTTTTCAATCTTTCAGTTCTTAAATTGGATTCTTTCTTTAATTTCTTACAATAAACAAGTTTATGTATTCTGTTCAAGTTTTTGACAGTTCTTAAATTTTTCACAAAACTGCTGCATTTATGCCCTGCTTTGAGTTATGACTTCAAGTTGCGAATTCAAAACTGCTGTAGTTTAGAACATAGTTTCGAAAAGTTGGCAATTTGGTTGTTGATTTCGAAAAATGCAGTAGTTTTGGGGAAAAATCTCTTGGTTCTCTGCTAATTACTGTTCTTCTAAATCTGAAATTTTTGCTGTATGGGTTTATGGAATTATATTGAGTATGGTTGGTTGTCAGACAATTCATAGTGTCATGATCTTAACGAGTATTAGATAATCATGTCCGAGATAACATGGGTTGCTATGAGAATACATTTGGGCATCATAAGAGAAAATTATTGCACATGTGAAGATCTAGTGTTTCCTACTAGTTTGTTTCAGAAAATTTGTCTTTTTCATCATGAAAATGATAAATCTGCACATGTTTGAAACAATTTGTTGGTTCTTCTCTGTTGTGTGTGTGAGTTTGCTGCTGCCTCGGATTTTTGTATGCGCTTGGTTTACTTTTTTCCTTTTTCCGGATAAACTTGTATATGCCCTTATTTGGCAGCAGAATATTTCAGCAAATTGGCTTGTTCTGCTATTTCTCAATGTCTAAATTGTTACTATTCTAAATGTATAGGGAGATTTGGGAACTGAGTACCTTGTCCGGCCAGTACTCTGTCCAGAAGACGAGGAAGTCGCAAGTGATTTCGAACCACAAGAGAACGGCGAAGATCAAGAATTCGATGAAGATGATGAAGACGAAGAAGAAGCAAGTGGGAAACCCGAGATTTCAGCAAAAAGGAAGAGGAAAGACGATTCAGATGATGATAGTGGAGATGGTGGAGATGACGATGAGACCCCATCAAAACGATGAGAGACTAAAGACCCACTTTGCCTCAAGACAAACCATTGATTCATAGGTCAATTTTATTTATACATAATGTTTTGCGATTCTGTATTAATATGGTGCATTATTCTTACAACTAGGATTAGATTTTGAGGATGCATAGTTATGTTTAGGTTTGAACAACTTTTGGAAACATCTGTTTTAGGATAATTGGTTAATGTTCTGAAATTAGATTTAATTACTTTTTATATGGGCTTTTTGCATTTTGTTTAATATTCATTAATCCGCCTAAGATCATTAATGTTACAACCGCGCTTTATTTATTATTAGTTTTCACGAATTAATGTATGCATAAAGTAATAAACTTTTATTCATAAATAGTAAAAAAATACATGTAATTTGATTAAAAAAAATAATAAAAATTAAAAGCAAAGATTCAATGATTTATGAACAAATTAGAGTTCACTGAATTATTTGAATATTTTTTTAATATAAAATCAAATTATTTACCATTTTCCATTTTCCATTTTCCATTTTCCATTCATCCCTCAATCTCTCTCTCACTCTGGCAGTTTAGCGCCAGATTTTCTTACGAATCTTCGTTCGCACTGCTAGATTTGTTCAAATCCAAGGACATTGCGTGATTCGCGCTGTTTACATTGCTATTGCAATTTGTCACAATCGGATTTCGATCTGATCTTGTTTCGGGAGTTTAATGATTAGTGTTTGTTGATAAACTGCTTTAATTGCTGTGATTTGGTGGAGTTTTTGGTGCCGGTGATCTGCAGGAATGGTGATTTGTAGTCCTGTTACTCCTGGTCAGGTAGCGCGGTTTGAGAATTCTGTGGTTTTTTAAGTTTGTTTGATTTTTTATCTTGATTTGGTTTAGTAAGTGTTGATTGATGAAGTAGATGCATTGTTTATGTATAACTGGAATTTTGAGGAGTTTTTGGTGGTTTAATGGTTGCTAGACGGTTATGATTTAGTCTCATTTTTTTCTTTTGTATGTGATAATTGCAGGTGTCGATTTTGGTTGGATTTGTCACTGTGATTGCAGCTTGGATTTATTCTGAGTATTTGGATTACAAGAAGAACACGAGCCCAGCCAAAGTGTGAGTTAGATAAATTCTTACAGTTTCTCATTGTTAATCTTCCATTGCTCTATTCAAAGTTAGGTGAGTGTGTTTAGATAAGCATATTCTGCAACGTATGGACACTGGAAGTTTTTTTATGTTTGCTTAGTGATGTAGAAATAGAATCTGGTTTGTGTGCGCAGATACCTAAAACAGTAGTACTGTGCAAGAGCATATCATAATTGCTCTTTAGAAAATAAAATCTTTGGTACTTCTTTAGATTTTTTCTCACTGAAATTGCCTATTTGATTACCAGTAGGTACTCAGATATCGGTTTGGTTGAGCTGGGAAATGGGGCAGCAAAAGTGGATGAGACAGCTATTTTATTGGAAGGGGAAGGACATCAGCCAGCTTCTCCTAAAACTCGGAGTTCATCTGCCACATCCCCCATTTGCAGGTTTGTAAAAATAGGATTTGGTTTCTTTAAGTTGTAGTTTGTTATATGCTTTTATACCAGGTTAAGTTTCATGCTTATATGGATTTCTATGTTTAGGTTCATTATGATGGAGGAGTCTTTCTATATTGAAAATCGATTGACTCTTAGAGCTATGTAAGTGAAATGTTTTACTGGTTTAAATTGAATGGTACCTAATTTTTCAAAGTTTTACCAGGGAATAGTATGCTGACTTTCTTTTTTCGTTTTTTTTCTCTCCCCGGTCTCTCTTACAGATCTGAATTTGGCAGCCTTTTAGCTTACTATTACTTGTGTGACCGTACAGATTTCTTTGGCTCAACAACAAAGGTGCAATTGATGACTTTTTCTTGTTATGTATTTCATTTTATTCCATGTTTTGGGAGTTCACTAGGTTCTGCTGGACCATGTGATAGTCAATTCTTCTTGAAGTTTTGGTTGGGTCTATCCATCATGCACACTATTGTACATTTCCGTGAACATCAATAGTTGCATGGAAGTTGTGACAACTGTTTCAGTGGTTGGTTAGGTCTATCCGACTGGTACTTTTGCTGTTAAACTTTTAAAAAAAATTGCAACCAGAGTGTCTAGTAGATGAATTGTATAATATTCAGTGTTTATTATTTGTCAGTAAGTAAGTTTTAAACCAGTTTGGCTGCTGATTAATTTCCTCTTGATCATCATCTGTCTGTGCAGAGTTACAATCGGGATCTTTTCTTGTTTCTCTATTTTCTTCTCATCATAGTTTCGGCAATAACTTCTTTCAAGATACATCACGATAAGTCACCAACCTTGAGAAAATCCATACTTTATTTGAACAGGCATCAAACAGAGGAATGGAAAGGTTGGATGCAGGTTGGTTGCTATTTCCGCAAACTATGTGATTTTTGAAATTTTTGTTGTCAACACCATAATTTGTGGCCTAACATCTTTTCTTCATCTATTATACAGGTATTATTTCTGATGTATCATTATTTCGCTGCAACTGAAATCTATAATGCAATCCGAGTATTCATTGCTGCCTATGTATGGATGACTGGATTTGGGAACTTCTCTTATTATTATGTTCGCAAAGATTTCAGCCTTGCAAGGTTTGCACAGGTATATAGTCCGCTGAAAAGTCTAGTAAATTCTTGGAATTTCTTCTGTCAATTTGATTTGAACGGTAACAAATTCTTGTTGGGCAGATGATGTGGCGGCTTAACTTTTTGGTGTTAGTTTGCTGCTTCGTCCTTAATAACAGTTATATGTTATACTACATTTGTCCGATGCATACTCTTTTCACTCTTATGGTTTATGGAGCACTTGGTATTCTGAACAAGTATAATGAGACTGGATCGGTAATGGCTGTGAAAATCATAGCTTGCTTCTTGGTTGTTATCATAACATGGGAAATTCCTGGAGTGTTTGATGTTATTTGGAGCCCATTCACTTTCCTTCTTGGTTAGTAACCTGCTTAAGCTTCTTTGTCCATGTAAAAACATTGTTGGTCACGCTGAACCACATCCCTCAAATCATTGCAGGTTACACTGACCCAAATCCTTCAAAACAACAGTTTTCCCATTTGCATGAGTGGCATTTCCGCTCGGGCCTTGATCGGTACATATGGATAATTGGAATGATTTATGCTTACTTTCATCCAACTGTAAGTTCCGGTGCATCCTAGATTACATCTTGGCACTTTAAATTTTATAATCTTTTGGATCACCGACTAAAATATTGGCACTAATAGGTTGAAAAGTGGATGGAGAAACTGGAGGAAGCAGAAGTGAAGCTCAGATTATCAATCAAAATGGCTGTTGTGTTGATAGTCTCAATGGTAATACAACTTTTTTTTAATAGAAAAAGAACATTTTTTCATGTTTTCATCTGTGATTGAAATAGTTCCTATGAAATTTCTAGGTCGGTTATCTTTGGTTCGAGTATATATACAAGCTGGACAAGATTACTTACAATAAATACCATCCATATACCTCATGGATTCCAATAACGTATGCAAATCTTTCCTGACATGTATTGACATTGAACTATTGAAAACCTTCAACATATGTTAAATTTGCTGTTTCATTCTTGTGGATCAGTGTCTACATATGTCTAAGGAACATCACCCAGCATTTCCGTAGCTACAGTTTGACCCTTTTAGCGTAAGTGGCCTATGTTTACATCTGTATTTGTTTTTTCTCCATCATACTTCGATAGAAGTCATATTTTGTCAATTTTTCCATAAATGTTTGTCTGAGAACAATTTTTGCAATGTTATCTTTGGTTTTTCAATAGATGGCTCGGGAAGATAACACTGGAGACCTACATCTCTCAGATCCATATTTGGTTAAGGTACAATGCTCAAAACATGCGAAGTGCTCATGTCTTTACAATTTCATCAATAAGATAGTATCAAGCACTTCTGTCATTTGGGACCGTTGCATATAGGCTCTTATTATGATTTCGATGATTTTACAGATCAGGTGTTCCAGACGGGCAGCCCAAATTGTTGCTTTGTCTGATCCCAGATTATCCATTGCTGAACTATATGCTGACAACTTCCATATACATCGCAGTAAGTAAAACGATTTCTATGCTGAGACCTTTAACATATTCGATGTAACTCATGCATCAATCCCTTGCCTTGCAGATTTCTTACAGGCTTTTTGAGCTTACAAATACATTGAAAATGGCATTTGTTCCCAGCAAAGACGACAAACGCCTTCTTTACAATATTATTACAGTAGCAGCAATCTCATGTGGTTTATATGCTGCATCTTTCGTGCTACTAAAAGTCCCTCAGTTGAACTTTTGATGGTAAGATCTATTTCTCGAAGTGGTTATATTCGAGGATAATTATCATATATATTCTCGTTCTTGAAAATCCATTTCCTTTGTAATATTTCTATTTTTCGAGTTCCCATTTTTGCTACTCTTAAAATTTACAGGTCCAAGATTGATAGAATGTAGAGACAGAATATAAAGATTCTAGTTATGCTCAATTATGAGAGTTTGCAGCTTCAACAAACCGAAACTTTATTGAGAATAGATTTCATCGACTAATGCTGCGATCATATAGCAATATAATAGATTCGGCTTTTTAGGAAATTTTGTAAAAAAAAAAAGGAAATCGAGCTTTTACTATTACAATTCTTGTATTGATTTACAGTATAGTAAATTTATTGTAATAAATAGTCCATCTCATGGACTCGGGTTTTTAGTTTTTTTTTTTGCTTCATTATCTCATCAAAATCAAGATTTACTTGTTTTTGAGCTCGTTTATAGGTTTGGCTAGGTTCAATTCACTTCACAGATCATAAGTGAATCGAACGGAGCCGAACTCTCAAACTCTGCCTACTTTTATCGAGCAGAATCCAAACTCTGATTTTGCACTCGTAGAAATTTGAGGCCGTTATAGTTCTGCTCAGTTCAGCTCTTTACAACCCTATTAACAAGCAGGAAAATTACGGAGAGCCATGAAAGTTCAACAAGATGTCTTGCCATTGCTATAGAGATCAGTCAGTATAAACACAAAAGATATCCACAAGTTCTAAAATCGGAATAAACTCTAAATATCATCGAGCCTAACTCTCTAACTACTTACAACAGCAGCGGGTTTAAAGAGCGGAAAACTACAGGATCTGGGTGTTTTTTTTTGCGACACTGAATGTGAAGTAATTACCATCATCCGACTTCGGATGCAAAGATACAGTACTGATTATTGATTTGTTGTTGAAAGAGCATATTAGAGAACTCGAAAGTGATGATCAACGGACTTTCACTCGGTGATCTTTAATCCTGAAAAAGAAGCCAGATAAGAAAGCAACTTTAAAGCAGACTGCCAAATCGGTAAAATAATCTCGTCTTGAAAAGCAAAAGTACAACGATTTATAGCAGACAATGAACCCATGAATAAATATAGCAAACTGGGTATATTTTCAAAGATCAGATAAAGATGTTTTTCAATAAAAAATGACATACAGTGAATTGCATTCATCAAAAGCATATTTCACCAATGGGTGTTATGGAGCAAACTAATTGCCAAAATAAGACACTTTAGAAATCACCATAACATCCGACGATTGTGACGCCATAAAAATATTATTTTTGTCTCAACTTGTTAATCATAGTCTTTTAAAAAATGCTGTATTTCGTCAAATACTTTCACAAAAACAGTATTATGGTAGATATTTTTGCAAAGTGCAGTATTTTGGTGTTTTTTCCTAATTATTAATATAAACCTACTTTTGAAGCCTGAAACAGTTAAAAACAGTATCAAATTCATACCCCTGATCCAGCAATCCACTGTCCATCAACCCATTGTTGATGAGGCCTCAGATTAGAATGTTCGAATTCCAGTTCTTCCTTTGTGCTCCTAAAGTAGACTGTGTACTTCAATCCATCATGAACTTTGGAGATATGACCCTCCCACCATCCATCGTTATACCAGGCATCAACTTTTTCAAGCAGTGAGTAACAACAGACACGATGAATGTCAGCAGGACAAGGTCTAATATGAGAAGCATTTGCATATTCTTTTAGGCATTCAGTTTCATCATCTGTTTTCAGTCTTTCATATTCCACCAAATATTTGTCATTTTCAATCGAATCAACAATGACTGCTTTGTACCAAGAACCCTGGTACCCTTCTTCATCACTTCTGACCTCTACCTTCATTCGCTTGCTGAAATTTGTCTTTAATTTTCTTTCATTTACTTCCCTCTTCAGTTTTTGCTCTCTGGGTTCACTCTTAAACTCACTTGGCTTCTGCGACTTCTGCTGTTCATCAAGATTTAAACAGTAAGTGCATAGTGGAACTATAAAAGCATGATGTATAAAGAATAAATTTTGAATTAAATGCAACAATGGCCGTAGATTTCAATTTTGGTATTTTTTTTGGACCTGTTCTATGTGGAGTGGAGACGCTGGCCATACACGATAACTTTAACATGCATCTCAATCAAAATTTTACTAAAATTCCTTTACATTGTACCTTGGAAGGAATGACCCATTTTCCGTTAATCCAATCCTGATGTAGCCTCAAATGAGAATGTCCAAATATCAAGTTTTCATCAGTAGTGCTGAAGTACACAATATAGTTCGAGTCATGTAGTACTTTTGAAATCACACCCACCCACCACCCCTCATTGTACCAAGTATCAACCACATCATGCTGGTTAAACTGGACAACTGGAGGAAGTGCGGGAGGAGAAGGCCTAACATCTTGTCTCTTTGCTTCTTCCCGCAAGAACTCAGTTTCATCATCCGTTTTCAGAGTCAGGTATTCGACAAGGTACTTCTCACTCCCTATAGAGTCAACAATAACTGCAGCGAACCAAGAATTTTGGTAACCTTCTTCATCACTACGGACCTCCACACTTGCTCCCTTTTCGAACTTTGCCACTGATTTTACTTTTTTGTATATTATCTTCAATCTGACACTTTTTGTCTTCACATCATCCATTTTAGATGACCTTTTCTGCAATTAAATCTAGCATTAACTGACGAGAAATAATGAAATTATTAAATACCAAATTTAATAAGGAAAGAAGTATGAAGGTCCTACGTTTATAGCTAGAATAACTTGAATAGGAAAACTAGCGTGAATTTAAATAATCATAGCTATATCTAACTTGAATAAATAAAATAATCATAAGTAGTCCAACTTGAATTAAAACTAATCAACGTTTGCATAAGTTGGATCCACAATTCGAAAGACAGAAAGACTTCACTGGAAGATGCTATGAATATAAGAATTCCTAACCGGAAGAGAAAACAAAACTCACCATATCCCTAAGAAAAACTGTTACTAAGCGCGAAAATTTTGAAGAAAGTTCAAAATATGGTATCAACAAAGACAATTGGTATTATTACATCCAATAAATTCTAAAGATTAAGCATATCATTCAAATCCTAAATGCACCAAACTATTCAAAGCAGAGTTGTCATCACCTTTTACAAGTTCATCAACAGTTCAGATCACAATCATGCAACTGAGCATTAATAACAAGCAACACAAATAATATATTATCAAAACAACCTGTTTTTGTTCTTCAACCAAAGGAGGATCCCAAACTCCACCATTCCATTCCCTATGCAACCGCAAATTCCTAACCTCAAACTCAATCTCCTCTCCATCATCATCAAACAACACCATATACCTAAAATTCTCACAAATATCCACAATAGTTCCTCTAAGCCAAACAACTTCAAAAAACGCATCAACATAATCCCCAACCTTAAAACACTGATTACTCTCACTCACCACCACTGGCCTAACACTCACCAAATCAACAAACTCCTTCAACCTCTCTCCACAGCTTCCCTCACACACTAAGTATCGATACTCCACCAAAATCTGGCGACTTTGATCCACCGGTGATCGGACCACGATTGCTGGATAGTAACCAACACAGTGCCTGCTATTAACTCTTGTGATCTCTACTTGATCACCTTCAGTGAAGGCATGAGAATGTGGATTCGACATTGAAGTGAAAATTTGGATTTCTAGGGTTTTACAGAGCGAATGTGACGCTAATTTCCGGTAGAGAAATGCAGTGACGATGATGCT